>PVKE010003028.1:0-76018 GCA_004027555.1 Craseonycteris thonglongyai
TTTGAAGATTCAGATGTATTTGAACATGTTTCTTACGTGATTGGAAATCAGTTTCATTGACGTTTAATTTTGTAAAGGAACAGACTAAAGTGAAAAAGTGAATGCAATAGCTACCTTGTTTGATTTGACCCCACAGGAAAGATGTTTCAAGAGATATTAATTATGGCTGGAGAAAAACCTTCACAATTGTTAAAAGTGACTATTGGCAACTCGTTATCCACTCATCATCCTCATCATAATTATCTCAGTCATAAAGTTATATTTTTTATATCAATGGCATGCTACCTCAGGACTATCCCCCAAAACATGATTATAAGAGGCAGCACTAGTATTGTATTTGCATGTGTATATAGTTAAAACTAATGATGGATTAAAAAAAACCCAAAAACCAGAGTTGTACCCTATCTGATTTTTCATGGTAATGCTGTCAGAATTTCAAAGTTTTCTTACCTGTTTAATGAACCACCTCACATGTTGTTTAAACCGTTTTTCGCCTTTTTAGCAAGACTTCACAGATATTATGAAATCAACAAGATCTGTTAAGAATTAATGTAGTAGCAATTTGACATACTCTTGTAATTTTAAGCAGAGTCTAATTATTACGCGAGTTAAAAAACCAAACCAAACCTGAAAAACCTTGCAGATTACACAAAACCATTCCTAAAGCTGAAGATGGAGACTCGTAAGTATTATCTCAATAAGCTAGTTTTATTTTTCTTAAAGCTGGAGAAAAGTCTCTGTATTGCTCTCTCTCTCTCTGTGAAAAACAATAAAAAATAATTATTAAAAAATAAAAAAGAAAAGCATTTCTATCGTCTTCTCATCTGCCTGAGTTTCTGTGGCCCGAACATTGGGTTGCAGAATGAATTACGTGCTATGTGTACTTTCTGGGGTTGGTGTTATGGTCACTGTGGGTTATGTGAAGCATTAGGAAAAATAATAAAGAACTACAGTTGATAGATATCATTTTAGTTGTTCTACACTTCATATGTGTGTACGTGTGTGTGCTTAAATAAGGGGTAGTGGCTTCAAGATGCTGTGGGAAGAGTTGGGAATGATAAAGCTAATGAGATCAAACTGACAAGCAATCTGGATGATGTGGTTGCCTGTGAGGGACTCCTACCCCGCATTGTCTGGCTTGCCTGTCTAATGACTAATCACTCCCCTTTGCTACACACTTGGCCTTCTATCCCCAGCCAGACTCACCGTGTAGTTGGCTCTAGCTTTGCCTCAGAAATACCGACCCAGTATTTCTGGTTCTGTATACTGATAGTGCAGTGAGCACTAAGAAGGTTTGTGGGACATGGGGCATTCAGTGCTGAAACCAGGCTAGTTCTGGACTAATTAAGAGGTTCATCCTCCTAGACCCAGTCCACATGCTATCGGGAGCTAAGCACATTGGCTGTCTTTCAGGGTACCAGTGTCAGGTCCACTGTTCTACATCATATCATTTCAGCTGCGATCCAGGTTTTATTTTATTGAAAAATAGAGGACCTCACAGTGAGAATGAATGGGTCCTTTATCTAACTAAAAGGCAACAGAGACACAGGGGAGCTGAGGGAGAGTGTGATGCTCCTAGTGACCTTTGTGCCTTGGCAGCCTTGTGGAGAAGGAGGGGGTGGCCTTGACTCTGGTCATCTTGATGCAGGACGGAACTCAACAAATCACGCTCAGCAGACACTGTCAACCCGGTAAAATCATAGAGCACCTAATGGCATTTCAAGTGCTTGTCCAGTCATTTCCAAGTGCTTGTCCAGTCTCACCTCCCCACTCCTAGTCCAATATTCTACTTTCTGCTCTAGGTAGGTAACTCGTGAAGAAACAAAAGGATGCAGCTGACATGTGTGAGAGAGAGAGAAAAAAAGAAAACAATAAAAAACCACAACAATGCAATCCTTCTCGTGGCTTTTTGTTTTCTCCTTTGTCTGTTTCGCGTCCCTCCTTAAATAGATAGTTCATTTTATTTTAATGGTCGTGTCGGGGCTCCAGGGGGCAAACCTTTCTTCCTGATGGGGTCTCCACTAACTGGGGTCCCTGTCACCAGGCTGACCTTGAAGCTCTCGCCAGTGCCATTACACCCCGGGCGCTGGCTTATTTTCATACAGCCGCCCCCACTGCTAGATCCCACTTCATCTACTTCACGGACACAGACATTTGTTGGGCTTATTAGCTCAGCGGGAGCCTTATCATATTTTGTATCGGAGGCTGTTGGAGATGTCAGGAGATGGAAATGCTGTGTAGCTTTTTATCCTTCTTTCTTGCAGTGTCTCCTAGAGCCCACACTGCCTTCGGATTCCGTGCTCTCTGACTACTGAGATCTCTTTAAATATGTCTAGCTTTGCCATCTGTACCAATAACACTGCAAAGGCTTAGCCATGATTAGGCTGTCAAGATTTATTAAGTTAAAAAGTATCAAAGTTTCGTGCTGCAACCCCAGACCTTTTAAGACTCTACCTTCTTTGGACTCCCTTCCCCGCACTCTGCTAACATTACAGTCAACGGGCTTTGCTGACCTTGACCAACATCTGCACCTAGGGAACACTAATGAATTTGGGCCAATTCATCTCCAAACTCCCAATTTAATCAAGCTGACACGCCAGGGAAAGCAGACTGTAATTAACTTCTAGCATTTTCGGCAATCTGTAAATTTTCTTAAATTTTACCTGGTAGGATTTTGCCATGTCTAACATATCAGTTTTCTTTGAAAAAGACACAATGTTAAATGAATGCATCCATACTGAATAGCTAATTTTCAGTATCAGAGACGTGTGCACGCGTGTTTTTTATTTGAAAGCACACTGAAACTAAATATTTGCTATGTAATAAAACTCACGCAAACTGCGGAGCTGTTGCAAATTTGTTTTGTTTGTTTTTGAGGTATTTGATTGTTGTAATCATTTGAGTAAACTTATACATACATGGCTGTAAGCTATCTCTGATTATAAACAAGTTCTAAGAACCTGTATTAACCACTTTCATTTGGCCGTCACTCTATTAGAAAATGGGTAGTATCATTTCTGGAAGTTGATACTGCATTATTATTATTATATATATATTTTGTTGTTGTTGTTGTTGCCTAAACAGGAAGATCTCTCATTTGACAGAAACTCTCCAAATAAATTGAGTAAGCTCCATGCACTCATTTATAAATGTCATTAATTATTATCAGCTTCAGTCACAATCCAATTTTTCCTTAAAAAACCTAAAAAAAAATGTCTGTGCAAGTTTGTTAAAGAAAGTTTCATGTGTTTGTCCCTATATTAGAATGATGCAATGTTTGAAAAGGTTGTCATTATTTCACTTGAATATATCTATATCCGTGTTGCTTTGAAAGTGAGAACAATAGAATATAATACCAAATCTTTAATTTCCAAAGTATTCTGCATTGCAGAAAAAAAAAAAAAAAAGAATGGGATGGTACATGGTAAGTGTTTATGCATTTTCTGGTGCTATAAAATGAACATAGAGAAAAATCTTTGCAATAACTGCTTCTAAAAAATAAGGAAAATTGATACTGAACTGAATTCAAGGGAGACATTTATAAATATCCTGTTCTTCAGCGAGGAAATTTCCAATTTGTAGCATAAAAAACTCTCTTGATCACACATTTTTAAACATTATACACATAAAGGCCAGTTTCATATGCTTATACTGGAAAGAGTATAAGCGTTACAATTTAATTTGATATTTGTGTACAATTTATTATAATATGGATCATTTGGAAACATGGAAGACATGAAAATTTTAATGATGCTAATTGGAAGAATACAGTCTAATAAAAATATTTATTTAAGAAAGATACTTTTTTGAGGCATACCTAATTATGACATTTAAGAAAGTCTGTATCTTCCTTTATGCTTTTAGCAACTGTTAAATTTCTCTCAATTATTTCTCAAGTATCAATATTTCTTTTCTCAATAAAAATCTTATTTTCCTTTCATTTCTAAAGGGGTATGCCAAGAATAGACTTTCTCGTCCTTAAATCTTTAATGAGTTCCTTTATTAAGATCCCACTAATTAAATTTTATCTTATGACAGTGGATTTCAAATAGTAAGTAAAAAACTATCATGTGCTTCATTTTGTTCCTTTTAACTAGCTATGTTGTTAATATTAACATCTAATTTAAAAATTCTTCTTCATGTAAAGAACCTTAGGTAAATGCATTTATTAATCATATGTGAAGAATTAAAAGATGAGACACCACCATTTGAAAATACTTCTTTCAAATTGAAGTGTAAATTTGTAGTTTTATTAACAATGAATGTAATGATTTTTCTTATTCTTTCTCTCTTGAATTGTTCACTAAATTACACGGTTCTATTACAGAATGCAAATGGTAGGAATAATATAAAGCAAGCAAAGCTGCTTTCATTGTGTTTCCTTAATCTTATATATTTGGTTTTCAAGCCCAGGTTTGAGATGAAAGTACAAAAATTGTGTGTAAGAGGGAAATTCTATGTTAAATGCCATCCATATTAAATGAGAGATTCTGGATGAATGAAGAACATTTTACATTTATAACTTCTCTAGGTGCTTGATTAACATAACACCTGTTACATTAACCCTAGAATTCCCAAGGAATTACTAAAGATGTTCCAGGCCTAATGTAAGCAGTAGACTTGTGCTTTTCAGAGATTTTCATATGTAGAAAAATGTCTTACATGGGTTTGGATTTGCTGCATATTCACGAAGGAACCATGTACGTACGCAATATCACTGGCTTAGAAACACTGATAGGGAATGTTTCTGTTTACATAGATGGAATTTTCTTTTTTTGTCTATGGGTGGCCTTTACAGGAGATGGTCCAAATCATCTGAGTGGGGATTATTAAGGCTGCAAGTGATGTGAGAAAAAAAAAAATCTGTTACGTTCATGTCAACAGAAATGACAACACATATTTGCATATCTGTTGTCTTTTCTCATTGGATCCTCACTAAGATTCTGTAAAACTTTCAATGTCTTCCAGATGATCTAGAAAATCCCAAGCAGCAAGTTTAGCATCAGACAGGCCTGGGTTCAGGCCTTGCCCCTCTCACTAGTTTATTTCACGTCTCCAAGGCTGAGCACCACCCTTGACACTCAGGATAAATTCTCCCAGGATTAAACATGGTGAGTGTATCCAGCATTTACACAGCACCCTGCACACACGCTACCTGCCCTCATTAAAGACAAGGACCACGGAATTTTAACTTTGCCCTCTCAGCTCACTGTTTAGTATGTAGTAGAGTACACAGAAGTCCCCCGATGTTTGTTGAGTAAATAAATGAAAAGAGAAAGTGAGAACTGAGAATAATCGAGCCAAATGATTTGTTTAAGGTTGTTGCCTGGGAAGCAGTGGAGCTGAGTCAAGTCCATGTTCCATGACCCTCAAGTTCTGGGTCTCCCTGCCGGTACTCACACTGAGCAAGGTAACCACAGCCCTGCGCTCCTCACTCAGGGGCTTGGATTTCTCTTACCTACCGATCTATTGATCACCAGACTGGCCTTTTGAGTGCCCCAGCCTCTTCAACGTGGATATCTAGTAATTTGTTGTTTTCCATCCTCAGCAAAGCGTAAAATCTGGCAGGATATTCTCAAAATTCAATCAAGAAGCCCAAGAAAGTGTTCAAACTTAAGCAGTGGTGATGCATACACCACCTACTTTTATTTCCAGCCTACCTGCTCTGAACAATTCACCTGATCATAGATTTCGTATAAGGATTTCTCAAAATAAGCCTTTTCATACAATGCATCATACTCGTAGAGAGCAAAGGTGCAGGGTCTGTATTTGATTATAAAACTGTAAGAGGCAGAACCACGCGTGCTATTTCACGTTGTGTGAAATGCTGAAGATTCACCATGCACATGTGCCTGGAACCCCCCTCCCTCCACCCTCAGAAATCAAAATCTTCAAGAGGATTTGTGGAGCAAGAATTCAATAAACATAAATACAGCACCAAGATATTAAGTGCTCTAAGGCTAGGCATCCTTAGGAGGGCTTACAACAAAATTCAGCAAAAATGTTTCCAACAAAAAGGCCCCCACTACCATCAAAGAAAATAAAAACACTACAAGAAAGAAAACAGAGAAGTAAGGAGGCTTCACATTTCTGTCATTGCCATCTCTTTAAGATGAATGTCTCTTTTTTTTTGTCATATGATTTATTTGGGAAAATAATTTTATTCTTAATTCTTTTCAGTATTTTTTAAAGCTAAACCTCATGTGATCAAGGAAGTTATATGAAATGATTGCTAAACAGCTCTTATTGAAATTTCTCATGTATGATACAACTGTTTTTATTTTTATTTTTTACTGTAGTCATACAATTCTAGCAAAGTACCTGCAGTGCTGATTAAATCAACCAGGGATTAAAGCATACAGAAGAATATCTTGCGATTACATATAGGATGACTATAAACTGCTAGATTTGTAAAGCTTATTGGAAGAAAGGAAGAAGCGTATCTTCATGGTTCCTATGTTTTTTTTGTTTTTGTTTTTGTTTTTGTTTTTTTTATTCAAAGAGGGGAACCAGCAAGGCAGCAAGAGAGGAAAGAAGAAAGAATTGACTCTGTGCTATGTGTTCAGCAAAACGTGCTTTGGATAAAAAAATAATAATCAAAGGTCACAGTTCAAATTAAACCACCAGGCAGTCTATGTGTGACCTGCTCATTATATATTTGTTTCTTGACTATGGAAAAGTGATCATTATCATCGCGGTTCTCACCCGACTTTCAAAAAGGAATGCATATTATCTCCTGCATTATCTAAATAGAATAGGCTATGTTCCACACCGTTGCTAAACTTAAAATGGTAGAATGTTCGTGTAGGCTGTCTGTCTCATGTGTCTCTCTTCCCCCTCCTTCTGTGGGGAGGAAAGAAAGAGAGAGACTGACTCCTATGGGAGGGGTGGGGGGTACACAAGGGGTTCTTCCAATGTCATCTTATGAGTTAGCAAGAGACACTGAACACTCTCTTGGATAGGGCTTAACTCTATCGCTCCCCAGGGCATTCACCTCCTCTGGCCCAGTGCCAAAGGAGTTTGAGTAGGTCCCCAAACCTCAGGCCAGGTTCCCATCTCACAGCTCTGCAGAGCCTCCTACCATGCCTGCATGACCATCCAGGACATTTACTTATACGGTTAAAAAGCCGTGTCTCATGTCTCACCTGGCACTAATGCAAACAACAACAACAATAATGACGACGAAGTGTTACAGCAAACAAGAAACTTCTAATTTCCCAGGCAGGTCCTAGAATGGGAAGTGACAACATGCTATACGATTTGCAGGTCCTTCATAGTGCACCTTCATCTATTAAGTCTTCAGCCCACACTGAAAAAAAAACACAGGTGTCGTGCAATATGCAGCTCAGGTCTGACATCGCGTTTTTGATGTTCGGGGTTAAATTTGAATCCACCCGGCCTGGTTACCAATCTCCACAGTTGCACCCAGGCAGGGAAAGATGGATGATCGTGATGGCGAGATTAATCCTGTAATGTTTACAAGACTCCTCAGCTGAAACCCGGCTGGCCGCATCGTGCTACCCCAAGAAGGCCGCTTGGCTTGCCAGGGTAATTTCTTCTGATGCAGTAAATAACTAGGCATAATGAAAACACGCTGATGTATTCCGCTGCCTGATTGATGCTCGGCATGTGCTACGGTAAAGGCAGTGTGCTTCCTATCACACATTTACATATACAAACCAGCAGAAGACGCAGGATCATGTCAGCTTCCTACTGAGGCCTTGGGAGCCTACACCATTTTATAGCAGTTATGAATTACTGCTGACCTTTCTGGTCTCTCCTACCAGTGTGCCAGGCTCGAACATATTGAAAGTCATCAGTCTGAAGCAGTCACTCTTTACATAATTATAGCTATTTGCGTGGGGGGAGGGTGGTGTTTCTTTCATTGTCAAGAATTCGCATTAGAGGACAGCTCTGCTGTGACCTATGGCCGTCTCTGTGGCTTTAGACACATTTTAATAAAAGCGGGGGAAGGGACCCTGAAAAATACTTTCGCATATTTTCAAAGCACCCTCGGCCCAAAACAAAAACTGAACCGCGCTCCCGTCTCTTTGGAACCCTGGAGAAACTCGATCTGGGCAGCTTGCGTTCGGGTTTTTAAACATAAGGGTTCGCATCCTTTTGCGGTATTTCTCTCTGTAATGATGCTAAATTTTCTTGTTTAATGTTGTGGCGATGAACTGGAAAAATAGTTGGTAAGACCACAGAGGACTTCTGGTCCGTATCTAGGTTATATTTTTGGATTCGTGTGGATGCGATACTGTGAATGCAGCTCCATATTCATACTAAATATTTGAATAATCAGGCTTTCAGAACATCCCTAAACATGGCTCCTTATTACCATTTGCATTTTAATGTCCTTAAAATTATTACACTAAGGGAAATGTTTTTGATACATTACGGCATTCCTCTAAGTGTGTGATTATGTTAATGAGTTTTCAATCAGTATCCTAACCTGACACCATGAGAAAATTTATGCAAAGTTCATACCCTGTCAGGGCCTTTAATCAGAACCATTTATTAGAGCCCTGCCTTCTTTGATGGTGTCTGCTGCCTTTATTAAATATACTGACTTGGCCATCTGAAGAAAAGGACAATAAAAGGTTAGTGGGGATGAAAGCATGAATGCTATTTGCTCATGTTTCCTTTACAGACACTTCTTCAATAATTAAGGAAGGGCTTTCTTTGGCCTTTTAGGCTTTTGAAGTGCATATCAAACATAACAGTCCTTGTTTTATGGAGTGCTTACTACTTACATTTAGTCTTAAACACAAAGAAACCAACGTAGAGGTTGTATGCACAGGAACAAACACACACACACACGCTCACGCACACATATCATTTTATTCTCTCCTAAGAAAAATCATGACAACTAAGTCAAATATGTGACATCACATCAGTGGACTTTTCTCGAAGAGGACCAGAAATGCTTTAAATCACACAGAAAATAATTAAGTGGAAAACTCGGCCCTTGCTTTGATGATTGAAGGTAGATCACCCACGTGTGGACTTCGGATGATGGGCTGTGACTCCAGTATATTAATGCATTGTGAACTTGACAAAACAGCTTTCATGGGAAGAAATGTGTTTTTCAGCTTTTGCCATCAGTGCTAGCGACTTTAAACAGCTAATTAATACACTGACTATAAATGTATACAAGGGTTGAAACGGGCGTGAACGACACCCTTTTTCCCCGCTGAATTCCACACAGAGTAAAACAAAACAAACAGAAGCCCTAGCTAAGCAGTATTGACAAACTGGGGTCTGGGTACAAATTCAATATGAGAACAGACTCACTTCAATGAAAGACAAATAAACAACAAATTCTGTTTTAACATGTCTAAATAGGAAGTCGGTGACTGACAGGCTGGGCCTCCTAGGAAAGCCATTAGTTGAGAACTTGATAGGAAAACCTTTGATTTGAATGCACGTGGTGTTTACCCTCAGGGGGTGAGCTGAGTGTTACAGGGGAACTCACGGGCACCCCCTTTACCAAACACGCCTGCTGGGTGATCCCTCAGAAAATGGAATCTGTAGGGTCCCCAAATACTAACAAGTGCATAACTCTATTAATCAATTTAGAAGGCAGAATACCGGTAAGTCATTAGAGGTGTGTGCTGATTGCTCATTTTCTTCTCTCCCTTAAATCACACACCTCTGCCTTCGGTCTAAATTTTAAAGGAAGTTTGATAGCTAGAATTTTGTCCCTCCTCAGGTAAAAATGAGTTTTCAGGTATATATTATTTGTTGATTGTAAACATTATTCCTGCCCCTCCCAAGGTAACGTCTAAATTGTTTATTTAAAACAAGATGGCTCGTTGTCTAAGATTCAGTAAATGATCTGATTGATCATTCTGTACTTTCCAAATATTTCCTATTGTTCAGTAGCCTGAATACCCATATCTATTCAAGTCTATACACAGCTGCTAAACCTGTAATATCGTGCTTTGAAGCGCTCCAATTATTTTTTGGCATTAATAATACCTATTGTTGTATTTTCCCTCTGTGGGGGAAGTAGGGAGAAATCCTCATATAGATATGCTGCTTATTTAAATTACAAAAAAAATGCAAAAAAATAATAATAAATGAGGTGAATTCTTGGCTATATTGATTTTTGTGGATATTCATAAACACACAAATTATAACAAAAATTATAAATGTGAGCATTGGTGCACAAAAGAGTTGGCATTGAAAGAAGCGCTGAGTTCATCACACTTATGTAACCATGAAATTAGTTTAAAGATCATATTAGTAAATGAACCCTCTGCCACCAGCATTGTATGTAGTTTTATGCATGCATTTCAGGCATACTATGTCATGTAACCATCATTTTTTTCTGATTGTTGGTCCATCTGTAGCTCCCACCCTTACCTTCACCCTGCTAAGACACACACACACACACACACACACACACACACACACACACCTCACTCCACTCCACCCACCCTACCAGGCAGACCAAATGAATCAAGTAGTATCTACTGGTTTGAAGAAAGAAATACATAGAATGCATCTCTAAGCACATCAAAGCAGCCTATAGTATATCTTTGTTATTATGTTCAATAGATTATTACAGAGAACTGAATTAGTATTTCATTATTTTGGAGTTAGGAATATACACACACACACACACACACATATATACACACACATATATATATGTATACACACACACACACATATATATCTTTGGTTTTTATCAAATGAAAAAGGAATATCACACTTCAATTCACAGGGAAGAATGCATCTATGAATATTAAAATGAATAAGCTATTCTGGCAAGACACAGCACATTTTTTGACATTAGGTACTTATTTCCACCACTCTCTCTATCTGGGTGAATCTTCAGGATATTTCTAAAGATGTGTACGGACTGGGAATGTGTGGGCACCTAGCTTGTCCTGTCTCTTCCCTCGCCCATAGGCTGGTGTCTTAGGAGGCGAACAATAAGAATGAAAATCAGCTTCTGCGAAAGGCAGCAGAATCCCATGATTCCTTCGGAGCCAATCACTGAGCGTATCATTCATAACGTGAGCCTGCTCCCATCCTCCTCGTCCTGTCAGGAGTATCTTTCTTCATTTTCTTTCGCTGCTCGGTTACAAGAAAGTGGAACCACTGTATCATTTACTGTCCACAGCCGTAGCTGTTGATTTAAAGGCTGATTTGCTATTTTCCATAATGTCCCAGACAATTCTTTTTGATTCCAATGCAAAGTTTAAGTGGGAGAAAAGCCTTAGATGATTTTGACAGTGGAAGGTTGAGATGAGATTAAATTTATCTATCGCTTTGAATGGCTCTAGATGGTCTTAAGCATTTTAAAAGATTTAAATAAGTGTTTTATGGTAAGTGGTCCTTTTCTCATTCGCGACAACTATACACTAAGTGGACAAAACAAATGACTTCAGATATCTTCAGCACAAGTTAGAGAAAATCTTTCTTATCCCCTAAAAATTGGTGGCTCACACATGTCTTTAATGAGAAGGAAAAATATATATTCACCATCTCCTGGACTAGTTATGGTCCCATTATGTCTAACAAGGCTTCCTGAAGGCAAATTTGTTATCATTTGTATTTTTTCTTATTATTTTTCACAGTGGACAGTGATGACTCTCTGACTTAAAACCTAATCACCAGTGCCTATGAAATTGGGGTTTCTATGTTGCTGAAGGTAGAACTGATTATCATAGTGAATGAAATACTTGTTTGGCTTATTCCCAGAGGGCAAAAAGTCATTCTTCAAGGTGATGCATCTCATTTGAGGAATGCATTAACAATTGAAGGCAGTTAAAAATACATGTGAACTCCCAGTGAGGCAAATCTGAGGTTGACCACGTATATTTACTGGCTGGCTCTCGCCTCATTTGGGCAGAAAAACTGGGGAATGGAAGGTTGATGTGGGTAACACACTAGACCTTAATTTATAACTCTGATGTAACATATGAATAACGTGTACTCAGAAAATACTTATATTATTAACATTCTGTACAGGTTCTATATGTTTTTATATATTATTAGTTATAAAAAAATGAGAGAAAATATGTTCCAACAGCATGAAAAGTCAAAAAAATTGAAATAAATCTCTCAAATCCAAAATGTACTACGATTTAAATAATATCAATGCAGCTATGTAGGCACGAACCCAAAAGCTTGCCACAAAATGCACAAGGGCTAAATTATTTAAAAGGCAGAATTATTGGTAACGTAGAACAGGTCAGATAAGAATTTTCTCAATTAGATTGACATCCACCGTCAAACAGATAAGACACGGAATGATTCAGAACTACTGAGGTCAGTTAACAGGCTTTTGCATTTTCACTTTGCTAATCTTTTCAGTATGAAAAAATATTAGGATTTAAAAGTGAAATTATAATTCACTGAACAAGAATTAAGGCATAACTCAAACTTAAGCATATACTTTTTAATTTTTATCATTCCTAAAATATAACAAGTTTAAAGAAACTCTAGCGATCTTCACAATTCAGATAAAAACATTGCTTTAAATGGCATTAAATTCGAAGAAATGTGAGTAACGAACTAACAACCGAGTGATAAGGAAATTTAGGAAAAGTAAAAATTTGTCAAGTAAAAAAGTAAACCAGTACAATCATTTGTAGAGTTCTGAGCCTTTTGTTGCAAAAACATTCCCTCTGGGTACAGCAATTTTAGTCACGAATTGGCTCAATTCGTTACCACAAGGACTTTTGGATGTGGACAGAGAGGTCCAATGGGTATGAAAACTAAATTTCAGAGCGAAATGCAACTCACCAACACCCAGAATCCAGAACGTGGCTGGACTGGGATGCGGCTTCTAGTCTATAGACTTCGGGTTCAGTACTCTTTCTACTAAACCGCACTTCTCCTGATTTTTCTTTTCTCTCTCTCCACTTCTTTCTTTTCTTTCTTTTCTTTCTTCCTTCCTTCCTTCCTTCCTTCCTTCCTTCCTTCCTTCCTTCCTTCCTTCCTTCCTTCCTTTTTCTTCCTTTCTTCTTTGTCTCTTTCTCTCTCTCTCTTTCTTTCTTTCTTTCTCTCTTTCTTTCTTTCTTCTTTCTTTTCTCTCTCTCTCTCCCTCCCCCCCTGCCCCCTCCAAATAAAGGGATTGTGAGCATGTGTTGCTATGTATGATGTATAAGTTTATTGGTAGGACGACACAACAGAGTGGGGAAGTGCAAACCACAGAAATGCAGTCATGCATGAGCCTGTATAAGACATATGTACATATGCACATTGAAGTCCCATTTCACGAAAGTACTAGTGACTTCCTATATTACATATGGGCATGTCCTTATTCCATGTTTAGTTATTACGATATTATTATTGTTGTTGTTGACCTTCTCTGAGATACATCATTGTTTTAAATGAATTGTGCCTCAGGCAGTAGGGACCCTGAATGGTGCACTTGGATTAAAAAAGAAAAGAAAAGAAAACACAACACTCTCTAGCTCCCAGTGCTAAACTCCTCCTTGGCCATAACCCCAGGGCGGTCCGGGTTCCTCAGGGAGGCAGCATGTCTGTCTCTAACCAGCCCTTCCAGCTGATTGCAGCTGATATCAGAGCTGCAGTCACTGGGTTGCAGAGGAAGCGCCAGCGCTTTCATTCAGCGGCCTGGAGAGTGTGGTGAAAGCTGAGGCCTGAGTGGCGATGACTGAGGATTCTAAAAAGTGAGACATTGAGCTGAGGGGCTCCCGCCGAACGCAGCCTGCTGGCTTTGACACTCGTTTGAATGGATTTTTAAAAGCCTGACATTTCCTAATTCATTTTGAAGTCATTAAAAAGAATATATATATATATATATATATATATATATATATATATATATATATATATATATATATATATATTTAAATAAAAGGGAAACCCTTAGAAAGAGTATGTCAAGTACCTTCGAACAGGAGGACATTGTTTGTCATTCCTACTTTCCAACATGCATTCGTACCTGAGTCTTAGGATGTCCCCACTTTTAATCATCAGAGGTTGGATGTGTCACCATTTTGCCTATGTTAATTTCTAATATTAAGATATTTCATTTAATAATTAATGTTTAGTTTAAAGGGCCATTAAGAAAATTGATCATGCCATTTTACTTCCTAAATTAATTTAAAAAGCAAGAGTATAGTAATAACATGACCCTATGATATTTAAAAAATAAAATTAGAAGTACTTACGAAGGCTTTGGTACAAAACCTGAACAGAAGATAATGTTTGATGACACAGAAAGCTGTGCCGCACACCATTCAGAAATACGGGCTCTGGAGTTAAAGGACTTGGTTAGAGTCCTAACCTCTGAACTGTAAAACTGGGAAAACTCTAAAATCCCATTTCATGAAGCCGTTGTGAGGATTACCTGCAAATGCTTGGAACAGTGCCTGGCAACTACAGCCTACTCCATACGAGTTAGCTATTATTTCCAGAGAGATGTATTTAACTGGTGTGATCGTGCAATTGAGTCTAAAGCAGCCTTTTCCTAAGAAAGGGTAGGAGTTTCAGGGTTCTAGAAAGAAATGCAGGTCAGGCTATTTACAGTGAAAGAAGCAGAGAAATGTTTAGAGCATTGAAGTCAGGCAAGCATTCTGTCAAACTGGCCTCTTATTAAATGTGTGACTTTGAGTTTATCTGTTCTATGGCCGGCTTCTTCATACTAAGACAACTAGTATCATACAAGCTTTTATTCTCTGTCTGTCTGACTGTCTCCCTCTCTCTCTCTGTCCCGTTGCCTGCCTGCCTTCCTTCCTTCCTTCCTTCCTTCCTTCCTTCCTTCCTTCCTCCCTTCCTTCCTAGCAGATCAGGGAGAGATGTTAATACAAGTAATCAGCCAGTGCCTGGGAAGAGTCAGCCTTTGAACTTTGGTTGTATTGGTGACGGACCTGGTGCAAATACCATGGGAGGGGCAGCCATGGTGGGGATACGGAGCTCAGGACACAGCGCGGTCACTGGCAGAACTGAAGCCAGGGGTTGGTCAGCCCCCTCAGCTGGGCCAGTTGCGGTTTCATCACTGTCAGCTCAATAGTGAAGTTTTCTTGGGTTCGAACAGCCCCAAATCTGCATTCCAAGTGCCGATTATGGGACCGCACCAAAGGGAGCTCCTAGGGGCTCAGGAGCAGACAGACGCTGTCTACTGCTTCTCAATTCTTTGCGTTGTCTTATTCCTCTAGGTGGGTGGGTGCCCCGGGCTATTATTATAGAACACACATGGTCTGTTCTGGGGTGTTTTGCAAGTAACATGTCACCAATCATGAAGTCGGCCAATGCTGAAGTGTGCCACTGACTTACGTCTTAAAATAAACAAATAAAATGGTTTGGGACTATAGTTTTGAATTCAGAAAGAACATCCCAGAAAATGATGTATATTACATAGAATTTTAAAAAGCAAAATTCAGAAGAATAAAAATAACATGTTGTTAAGAATACACACATATGTGGTGTGAGTATAAAAAGGCGAGAGAATCATAAGCTAGAGGTATCTCTATTGGGTGGATCAAATCAGGGAGATATTTACTGGTATTAATGGCTTCAACCACACTGCTACTATTTTATTTCATAACTTAGGTTACATGTTCATTAGGTGGGCAAATTTCCAGAATTGCCAAAGTTATCCCGGTTAACAGCGTTCTTCTTTGCCTGATTGTAAGCGGAAACTTATTCCTCCCACTCAATAAAGGACAATATCGAGGTATAAAGGGAGATACTTTTTCACCTCAATTCCATGATGTTGGCTCCAGGTGGATCAGTTTGCTTTCATGTTATGCACTGTTTCAAAAATACTTACTAACAATGATTCTCATGGTAAAAAAGGATTCTAATGTTTAGCATTATTTACTATCTAAGAAACTAGGCTCCTATGCCTGAGACGAATGATTTGGGGAACGAGAATTTGAACCCACTGCCTTAGAGGGAGATTAATTTCTATGATTATCATTCCACAACTGTAGTGACATGTAATGTGCTGGTATAACTTAAGCATGTCTAACTATGATTCCTCCCAGGGTTGATTGTGGGGCAGAAGGGATTTTCTGTTTTCTTCTTCTCTCTGCTTTGTTTTCCTCTAGTTTTTGAATGCTGTGTGTATGATGGCCTTGTGTTTTTGCTTTGAAGTTCCTGCCAAATCAATTAGGCTCATTGCCCAGAGAGATTAGAATTGAGAGGTGAGGAGATAAATTAGGGCCCCATTGTGATCCAAAGACCTTTTCAGGGACTAGCTTCTCACAAAAGGGCAGATGGGTGGGTTTACAATAGAAAGTGTCCTGAACTTGAAGAGAGAATCCGTATTCAAGTACAAACTCTGCCTTTTAAGAGCTTGTTTCAGAAGACCCTGGTTAGGTTGCTTAGCTTTTTCCTCAATCACTGTTTACTCCTCCATAAAATTGAGAGTGATTACTATGGTCATTTCTTCATTCGTGTCAGAATTGAGTAAAGTAAATATAAAAAGTTTCGTGAATAGCAGTTATTGGGATGTTATTGTTAATAATAATAATATTATTATTATCCTTACCTTCTCCCTATTCCTATTCCCCTTCTCTAATCTTTGTCTAAAAGATTGCTGAAGCAGTCTTTTTCTCCCTACAAAGTTATGGTTGTAGCTTCTTTTATTTTAATTTATTGTTTGAGAGAAGGTGTGTGTGTGTGTGTGTGAGAGAGAGAGAGAGGGGAGAGAGAGAGAGAAGTGGGGAGGGCCCAGAGCAGTCTCCATAGTTGTACGTCATGAGTTGTGACACGGTTTCAATCCACACAGGTGGGTGTGGGGCCTCGCAGGGCAGGAACTGAACCAGGGGCCTCAGCCACAGGAGGCGAGAGCCTTCATCAATGAGCCATATTGACGGTTACCAGTTGCACCACAGTTCAGCGTATGGGTTTGCATGTGCCCAGAGCCAGGAATCGAACCCTGGACCTAACAATTGCAAGGCAAGCACTCAACCCCTGAGCTGTCCCAGCATCCCCTGGTTGTACCTTCTTATCTGTCCCTCCAGGCAATTCATTTACCTAACTGGGGACAGAGAAATCTTTTAAGAGATGGCAAATCTGATTATAACACTCTACTGCTCAAACACCTCCTCTGACATCTCATCAATACTGGGATAAATACCCAAATCTCAAGTTGGCCTAAAAACTCTGCATGGTTGGCCTCAATTCACTACTCCTGAATGATTTTACTCCACACTCCTCCTCCGATTTTGAGTCACAACCACATGAATATGTAGACATGTCATTGTTCTTTCTTTCTTTCTTCCTTTCTTTTTATCCTACTTGCTTGGGAATAACTAATTCAATGCATTAACACATCCTATGCACCACACACCCTAATTTAGGAAGGCAAGATTGAAAAATGAAACATAAGACACAAGAAAAGAAAGATGAAATTATATATCCTGGGAATGTTGATGGGTCCTGAATGTTTTTTTTGTTTGTTTGTTTGTTTGTTTTTTATTGCCTTATTTTCTCAAACTCAAAAGCATTCCAAAGATAATTCACCAGGCACTATATTTTGGGGACGTATTTGAGCTTGTAGAGGAAGACACCTTGATAGATGAGGTTGGGGAGCCCTCACAAGCCTGTGGATCCTGACAGAGTGACATTTCTCTCTCCTCAGTAGGACTTCCTTCTAGGTAATGGGTAGGAAATTTAGTGTGTTGCCTGTCTTTTCGAAAACATTATTTTGTGCTTTGACATGTTCAGCCAGATTGATTCACCTGTGTAATTGAAAAGTATAATTTGGTCTTAGGGTAATTGGTCTTCTCACGAAATGCTGATCTGACAGGATGGATCAATTATTAGGTTGGCTCTGCCTTCTACCTATACACAGATCAGAACATATGTAAATTTTTTCCTGGAAATTCAGTTATTAATGATATCCATATATAAAAATCATGTGACACTTGGATTATATCTATGTACTATTCTCTTGATTCTTTCTCTGCACATGTATATGTGTATGTATGTGTATAAAACACATAAATTAATTACTTCTGTTAATATTAATGATTTATTACTTCTGTTAATAATAACTTTACTAAATGACAGAGGAATCCACGAATATTATTAATATATAGATACAGAATAAGCAAGAAAGATAGTTAAGATTGGTTTCCTTGTATATTTTTAATAATTAATCAGCCAATATGAAAAATGTATACATCTTTATATTCAAGTTACTATCCACAAGGTTCAAATTAGTGCTGCTCCCACACATCTCTTCCTACTCCAATCCATCTGTCTTTCAAATTGCCATCAGAGTTAGCTTTCTAAGGAACAAATACAATGTTGTCACTCACCTGTTTATGAATCTTGCTAGCTTCCCATTACCTAAAGAAGAAAGGCTAAACTTACTGGCTTTTGGAATCTCAGCCACCTTTGCATCTGTTCCCATTCCTCTCTGTTATACCTCAAATGTCAATCACAGTGAGCTTTTCAGTGTTTTCAATGTAAGATGTGTCTTGTCACAGCTCAAGAATTTTTACATTGAATTTTCTTTTCCAAGAAGATCCTTACCTTCTTTTGTATCTAGAAAAATACCATTTGTCCTTTAAGACCCAGCTAAATGTCACTTTTCTGTGAACATTTTCTGGATTTCCTTAAGCAGAGAGAGTTGATCCTTCTTTCTCAGAACACTCAGTTTATACTGTTATTAAAGCACTTGCCAATTAGCATTGCAATCATTTTATATGTATGTACTGGGGGTGCCAGGCAAGTGTACACACCTTTTAAGAGATGTCTTCTATGTATTACTTTTCAATACTGAACTTAATTATAGTGGCAATGTGTAGTATAACATATGCTCAAAAGGTGGCATTCATCAAATGAATGCTCGTGTCATTGTGCGACAGGCAGGACAGTCAAAGAAAATGGCAGAAGCACGATTGTCATCTGAGGCACGCAAGACCATTTTGAAGTGGTATTTGAAATTCAAGAATGTTGTGGAAGTACACTGACAATGGAGGTGTGAGTGTGCAACAGAACCTCCAACACGCCTAACACACGTATGTATTTGTGATAAGTTTGAGGTACATGATCAATGGAAATGGCGTGTGCAGTGATACAAGTGGACACTTTGGTCAATGTGGCTCAAGCAGTAGTTGGTCATAATCAGAAGTGTCTGGATGCTGATGGTAACCACTTTGAGCAACTCTTATAATTGCAGAAGTCAAACGTGCCTTGTATCCATCTCTTGTTATCGGTATATAGTGAGTATTACAATTCTTTTTTATTTTTTAAAAATTTATTTTTATTGTTTTGACAGAGAGAGAGAGAGACAGACAGACAGAGACAGACAGAAGTCGGGGGAGGGCCCAGAGCAGTCTCTATAGGTGTAAATCATCAGTTTTTGACATGGTTTCATTCCACACAGATAGGCAGGGGTCACACAGGGCAGGAAGTGGGCTGGGAGCCTCCCTCATGGGAGACATGCCCCCTTGAGCTGGGGGCTGAACGAGGAACCTGCCACATGAGAAGCTCACCCCTGCAAGAACCGAACAGGGGGCCTCCCATGTAAGAAACACACCCTAGTTCAACATATGGGTCTGCACAGGCCTGGGTCAGGACTCGATCTACAGACCCTGGGACTGCAAAGGGAGTGCTCACTGAGCCACCCCAGCATCCCCTAGTATTACAATTCTAGTACAGGGTTTTCCTTTCTTAAAATGTGTATACATTTTTTTGGCACCCTCTGTAATATGTGTGTGTGTATGAATATACGTGTGTGTGTGTGTGTGTGTGTCTATATATATATATATATATATATATATATGCTAACATAATCCTCTTTCCTTTGGTGTCAGAACCATATATTAGTTAAGATACAATTAATTTGCTATAATAAAAAAATAAACAAAAATAAAATGGCTTAAACAAAATGGGTTTTCTCTCATCCATGTGATCATGATCAGCTCACAATTGACAGGGAACTCCACAATCAGGACACTCCTTTTTTATCTCTTCTATCCTCCAAATATCACCTCCATCCTGTCATCTAAGAGAGTTGCTCTAGCTTCTGCCAGTACATCAACCTATCATCCAGTTACAGACGTGAGGCCAGGTGAAGGGGAGAAACGAGACCGAGAATCTGACCATCCACGTCATTCCAGTGACATTGGTTTGGAGGCTGGGTGATGGGAATCTTAGACAAGCTTTCAATCTCTGTCCATTAAAAATACTATATCTGTGAAACGAGTCAAGAACAAACAAGGAGCAAATATATACCATTTTCTGCCACAGAAGACATCTTTGATTTCCCAATGCCTAGCACAGTGTTGGTTCATATTAGGAATTGTTAAATACTTGATGAATGAACTGATGGATGAATTACAAAAGTCATAGTGATATAGAACCACAGTGGACCTGTAAATCGTCTAGCTCTAGCCTCTCATTTCATAGGTGAGACAACTGAAGACCTTGTGAGTTCTCTGAATTTACTATAAAAGATGTTATGTTCAGAAGCTCATTAGCAAAAATCATTTTTTAAGCAATAAAATTACCCTGGTAACTCCAAAGGATCTGTAAAACAAGAGTACTCTTTTTAAAGGGGAGATATAGCTGTCGTCTTTCATCGAAAGCCTTTCTATGATATGTTTGTTTATCTCCAAAGAGACCAATGGGAAATCAGAACAAAATTAAGTTTGGACTGAATCTCCACAGTGAAACCTTAAAAACATACTTAATATCTTGGATTTTAAAAAAGCTTTTTTTTTTTTTTTTTTCTTAAATGGGATACAAGTACACGAGCTCAGAACTGATTAGATACAAAAAGATCACATGAACAATAAATGCTCTTCTATCCTCCTTTGCAGCCCCCAGCTTCCTTGTTCGGGGAATCACTGTTACCATTTCTTTTATATTGTTCCAGGATATTCTATGCATATCAGAATGGATAAGGACACACATTTTGGCATCTTGCTTTTCTTTGTTTTTAACTTTCATTTATATTAGACCTGATAAGGCTCGTTGTAAAAAAGGAATGGTGCAAATGCAGAAATAAGAGGCTTACTTTATGTAACAAAACCCTTCCTAAATTCAACAGATAATTTTCAAAACATACCACATCTTCAAAGAGACCTGAGATTTGTCATTCTACCTGTTGCTATCACCCCACTTTGGTCAGAGCTCTTGACACACTAGCTTCCTGCCGGTTCCAGAAACACGCCAGGCCCTTGACAATGCCCATCTTTTGCATGTTCTGTTCTCCTGGTCTTGAACATACACCCTTGGCAACTCACATGGGCGACTCCTCATTTGTCAGGTTTCATCTTAACTGTTACTTCTTCCAAAAGGCCTTGCCTACCCTTCTCCCTATAGCTCACAGCTCACCCCCAGCTCCTGCTATTGTCTCCCCGACCTTGCTGTGCACATACTTCATCGTACTTGCCAATCTGTGATTGCATTATTTATCTGTTTATTATACTTGCTTACTGCCTCCGTGTGCCCCGGAAATGTGATCTCCTCCGAGGCAGGAACAACGTGTGTCTTGTTCAGCTTGGACACCCTGCCTCTTACTTGGCATACAGTGGGGATCGATGAGTATTTGGTAAATGACAAAGACCAAATGAACAACAAACAAGATCTTCGTTGATGCCTGTTAGTGGACCCCTCCGTGCCCCACTTAATTTTGTTGAGCTATTTTCCAAACCCTAATACACAGAGATAGGTAAAATGTAAAAAAACATTAGCAAAGCTGTGAGGAAAGATATCATGGCTCTTTCCTTCTGTCCTGATAACTCTGCAGACACGTTTCATCTACTAAACCCTTTCACATCTTTGTGGTCTCCCGCAACACCATGCCTTACTTACAAGGCCATATTTTCTCAATGATCTCTTCTTATCCCATATTTACACTTGCTATTTTTTTCAATTGTGCTGACACGAAATAGGTTAACTACTACCTGAGAAATGTGACAAATATTAGCAGCAGAGCATTGAGCCGGAATCTTTAAATATAAAACTGGATCAGCACCTCAGCAATGAACAAAATTAATGCTAGTTCTAGAGATGAAGAGAAGTTAACATTAGCAAGGCAGCAATTGAATGTTAGAATTCCAGGTGTTCATATTAATCTTCTTACATCAGCATTATTCACAATGTCATAAAAGAGCCTAGACACTTATGATCAAAATGTGTAAATAAATATTAAACCACATTTCACTGCATTAGAAGTTAGTGTCACACAGATGTTAAAACAATGAGTGTCTATAGTTACCAGCCTTCTTTTTAAATCAGTCTTTGTTTTGTAGGTTAGTATACTAACCATCCGCTCACTGTTACAAATAATTCCCCCAATTTGTTTCTTTGAAAATATTTTTTTAATGCTTTGTCTAAAGTTTTAATTTCTCAAATTAATGGAACATTTTACTCATGATGAGTCTTTATTTCCTTTCCTCCTCCAACAAACATTCATTAGATACTTGGAATGTATCAGGCACCATAGGGATATAGGAGTGTGGATATGCTAAGAACATCTAAGAGTTAAATACCTTTTGCTCTCTACTGCTAAGATTCACAAATGACTTTTTATTTTTTTAAGATTTATTTATTGTTTTTGAGAGAGAGAGAGATACAGAGTCAGAGACAGAGAGAAGGGGAAAGGCCCAGAACAGTCTCCATAGTTGCACATCATTGGCTTTTCCACATAGTTTCATTCCACAGGTGGGCGCGGGGCTGCACAGGGTAGGAACTGGGCCGGGTTCTCGCCTGGGTGAGAACCGAACTGGGGGCACTCCCCAGTTCAGCATATGGGTCCACACGGGCTGGGGCCGGGATTCAATCCTCGGTCCCCAGGGCTGCAAAGTGAGCGCCAACCCACTGAGCTATCCCGGCTTCCCAACACAAATGACTTTTTGAATCTTCAGTTTTCTGCCAAATTGAGTCAAATATATTTCTTGCCACAAAGTAACTAGTAAAAGGCATTTATTTGAAATGTCATTTAAAAATTAAATATAGTAATATAGGTTCATAAAAAAAAATTTAAGTACAGGTAAGAAAAAAAAAAGAAAAATCCACATAAAATGTGACTAATTAGAAATCTATCTCTCTATATTTCCAATGGTTTTTCTAAATATGGGTACGTGAGTATATTAACTATACTATTTATTTACAAAATGACTTTATAATATATATTCAGTTTGCAACTATTTTTTCATAGTCTTCTGCTATGAACATATTTGAATAAGTAAATAATTAAACATATTTAATAGAAACATATATGATAACCACATTTTTACCATTATTTAGTTAAGCAACCTTTAAGGCATTATGATTTTTTCAATGTATTATTAAAATCACTACAGCAAATGTGTATATGCATACACCTTTCCTTAATTACTTCTTAAGTTTTCTGGAAGCATAATTCCAGAATGGTAATAATAATACCTTATTAAGTGCATTAGATATATTTATTCAACACTTGCTTTTACATATATCTATAGATAGATAGATAGATTGATTGATTTATGTATTTTTAGTCATCTAATCCTCAGAACAACCTTATAAGGTAGTTACTAAAATACTGATGCATAAAAAAAACCTTGTTTGATTAAACTGAAAGGGTATTAATTATAAAGAACACCATTATTATATGCATTTGAAAATGAAAACAAATACTGTCAATTAATTCCTGAGAAATATTTAAATATCCACCTTAGATGAATAAAGTATGGTGATTTGCTCAAGATTCTATAATCTTTAAATGTAGAGGTTGCATTTAAACTTTAGCCAAGGGTCTTCAGAATCTATTCTTTTAACCAAGAAGCTCTATTTTCTCTTCAGAATGTACTTACTATTTAAGGCTTTGAATACTAGAGTGCCTTCTAGAATCATCATAGCTATATGCATTTCCACAAGCAGGGGTAAAAAAAGTCAAAAAACAACCAAACAAACCATACTTCTCATGTCCTTGCCAATATTGATTGTTATCTTTGTATCTTAGGACTCTTTTATCAGTGTGAAAGGTTAAAAAATACAATTTAATTTGCATCTGTTTGATTACTCGTAAGAAATGTTTTTCTCATTGATTGACCATTTATATTTCCTTATTTAAGAATTATAGATATTTGATCACTTATTGCTTTATATATTAAGACTATTAACAATTTGTTCTTCATTACAACTATTTCCTATTTGTCATTTTCTTTTTAACTTTGTTTATCCAGTAGTTCCCCCTCTATTCACAGGGGATATGTTTCAAGACACCAGTGGATACTTGAAACTGTGGAGAGTACTGAACCTTATATATACTTTCTTTCCTTCTTTTTTTTTTTTATCATATTTACACACACTTTTTCACTTACATGAAGGACTTTAAAGCTTCTCTTTGGCGTATTTGAATTGCCAACACAACTAGTCTGGTGCTTTGGGGCCCTTATTACATAAAATAAAAGTGACTGGAACACAGGCACTATGATACCTCAACAGTCCATCAGATAACTGAGAGGGTGACAAAGTGATCTCTGGGTGGGTAGTGTATACAACATGGTCACTCTGGACAAAGAGATGACTCATGTCTCAGGTGGGACAGAGGTTCAACGTGATATTTCCTTATGCTACTCAGAACAACTTGCAATTTAAACCTATGAGTTGCTCAGTTCTGGACATTTTTCATTTAATATTTTGGACTGGTTGACCATAAGTAACTGAAACTGGAAAGCAAAAACAGTGAATAGGAGGAGAACCTAAATACGGTATGTTTTAAATGATATTTTTAATTACAAACCAAATTTTTCTTCGTAGTTACTGCTGTTAGTGTAACACATCCTTATTTAAACACAGAGGCTCCTCAACTTACTCTATGGTCTTGATAAACCCAGTGTAAGTTGAAAACATTAAATTGAAAATGCGTGAAACACACCTACCTAACAAACAGTGCGACTCAGTCTTGCTGGTTTCCACTGAATGCATAGTGCTTCCTGACATTGTAATGCTGGAAAACTGTATTCGAACCATTTTGAGCCAGGAACCATTTCTGTTAAATTTCCACAAGTAGCTGATAGAAAAAGCAGACAAAACACAGGTGAGAATATGGAAGACCTGAGATCTGAGAAGCATGATAAAAACTTAGACTTAATTGAATGATACAGAAACACTATCCAGCAGCGACAGAATATATACACTTTTCAAATGCACATTAAGTATATAACAAATATTTCTAAGGAGTGAATTAGTTCAGAGTATGTTTTCTGACCACAATTAAAGCAAGCAAGAAACAAATAACTAAGAATTTATCAACATTAAAAGAATCAAAAGACCTGCCAATGTTTCCACGGCCTGGCCACTATGAATAATGCCACAATGAACATTAGGGTACATATATCTTTATGAAAGAATGTTTTCAGATTTTTTGGATGATTGGATAAAGAAGATGTGCTCCATACACGAACTATTATTACTCAGCCATAAGATGAACTACTGGCATTTGCGACAACATGGATGGATCTTGAGATCGTCATGCTAAGTGAAATAAGACAGACAGAAAAAGTCAAGAACCATATGACCTCACTCATATGTGGGATATAAAACACAAAGCAACAAAGGAACAAAAGAAACAAAAACTCATAGACCCAGACAACAGTTTAGTGGTTAGCAGAGGGTAAGGGGGAAGGAAGGTGGTAGAAGATGGTAGAAGGGGTCAAAGATGTGGAGATAGAAGGAAAACTGACTCTGGGTGGTGAGCACACAGTGCACTATACAGATGATGTACTGTAGAATTGGACACTTGAAACTTATATAATTTTCTAACCAATGTCACCCCAATAAATAAAAAAAAACATGAAAAAAAACATCTGGCAATGTTTGAAAATTACCAACATACTTCTATAATAAATAGTCCATAGGTCAAATAAGAAATCACAGTAAAATTTTAAAAGATTTCAAACTGATTGTCAACAAAGATATATCATATGAAACCATAAGATTTAGCGAAGGTGGGGTTTAGAAGGATATTTTGTACTATTAAATGTCTACAATTAAAAATGTAAGACTAAAAATCAGTGATCTAAGAAACTAGAGAACCAAACAAGATGAAAAAGATACAAGTGAGAATATAATAAGGAGCAAGAATCAATGAAATAAAAAAGATATATACCAAAGAGAAAAATCAACAAAGTACAAATTTTGTTACTTGAAATGATTAATAAAATTGATGATCCTTAGCAAGTCTGAATTTTAAAAAAAGATACATTTGCAGTATCATGTATAAAAAAGGAGACTTTGAAACAGATCATACAAACATTAAAATGACAGAGTATCAATAATCCTATGCCAATAAATCTGAAAATTTTGATAAAATGAATACATTTCTTAGAAAACACAACGCAACAAAATGATATAGGAATAGGATAAAATATGTGGGGTTAGGATAATGGCTTTCAAAGCTTACCTAATGTGTATACAAACGCTGTCAGCCATGTAGCAGTTCTCATTAGGTTGGCAATGGCTGGACTTTTTCTGGACAGCTCTCATATAGCTACAACAATATCAGGCATTGGGGGAATATAAAAGAGGATTTTTAAAATTTGCTTTCCTAGTGGAAGCTAGACCCCAGCATAATTCTGGGGTGAAAAGGTGGAGACCAAACTTTTCCAGCAGGCATTTGATACCATTTGGGTTATTTTACCTAAACCTTTATTCTCTTGTAAATGGAAACAGCTCAGTGTCTGTTCATTGGCACTATTTGAAAAAATGACCATATGTCCAGATAAGCAGGTCATTTGTTTCATGTATGACTACTTTCTGCTAATAACGGTGACCTGCAAGCATACAACAGGTGAGTGATTCCACAGGTCATGTGATAGGAGAATCCACAGAGGAAATGAAAAGAGCTGAACCAGCAATCTCTTAAGCTAATTTTAAACCATGCAGTAAGAAGCAATAGGGAAGGTGCTGGAGCAACTTAACACATTTAGATAGGGAGGCAACTCTGAATTTCGGGGTATGAAATGTTCTTAAGTCCTATCTCTTTCTGTCCCACGAGACTTTCTTGCAGGTCGAAAAGACTAGACTTGAGGTTCTAGTAAAGAACTCCATAGACATAAGGTACCCTGGGCCAAAAGCACACACTTCCTTTATTAAAGACAATGAAGGACAGAGGTGTGGTTGATGACAGTTTGTCAATTCGTTTGATGAACATCCATGAATTTTATGTTTCTTGGTCCAAGATCATATGGAATCAGAATGGGTTTCATCAATGGGGGACTGAATTAAAACTTGACTATTAAGTGTTCATGCATATTTAGCATGTCTTCAAAATTTAACACATCCATTCTCACTAACTACTTACTTTACACTACACATCGTATACTTATCTTATGTTTAATACCTCCTATGATGTCTGCCCACTTCTTACAAACTTTTGGCTTACTAGCTACTTATTTATACTTAAAACATCATTTCAAAATCTGCATGTGCTTTATATATGATATTTGTTTACCTAATACAATTAGATAGTCTCAAAAGAAAGTAAGTGTTACAAAGCAGGAGGAGGGGTCGGATGTGCACACAGGAAACTGAAAGTGAGCAGATTTGCTGATAATTCCACTTGGGGGTGAGCGTGAAGGAGACAAAAAATTGAAGCTTCTTAGGTTTCCAGCTTGAGCTTTTGGGCGATAAAATCTACTGATTTAGATAAAACAGGGATCCAGTTGATGATAGTTAACACCATGATTAGAGATGAGTGCTCCCAGGGGAAGCTATGATTGGAACAGTGGAAAAATCATAAGTACAGCAATGAGGTAGAGAAGGAAATAAATGAGGTAGAGAAGGAAAAGTCAGGATGGGGTAAGGAATGGGGAGCATCCCCTTTCACTGAGGCCAAAAGACCAAAGCCCTTTGAGAAAGGGCAGTTGTATATCTCCCATATCCAACATAAAGATTAGATCCAGTAATTATATGGGGGAGATAGGGGTGGGGGTGTTTAATTGGTTGTGTGGTGGGATAACATTTCACAGGATTAATCAGTTTTGTTCTCATAGTTTTTCCCACATACCACACCTTGTGTTGTTTTTAGTCTTAACAAACTTCCAGAGAGAAAGAGTGGCCTTTTCAAGTAAGGGCAGAAGTAAGGGAAGCCTTTTGAGGGTAAAAAAGAGAACGAGAGGGTGTCCATTATGTTCAGAACGGGGAGGGGTGTGTAAGTCACTCAGTAGCTGGGACCCTGCCCTACTTTGTTTTGTGTACTGTGGAGATTCAGAGTGGATGACTGAATGAAGTGCCCAGCGAACATCTAGATGCCAAGGTTTTCATCTTCAACAAAGGTGTCTTGCCCCCAGCAGCGAGTGATTCAGTGCTGCAGAAGTCTTCAAGGGTCTCCCCTATGCTAGTTCTCGAAGGATCCTGCCAGGCCGACATTGAGTAGCCTAAGTCCCAGGTGAGATATGATTTATAACTAGATTTAAGTTGTTTGAAAGAACAAAATTAAGGTGCAATACTGATAACTTCTATACATCTGAGGTTGGAGACCAAGGTCACTCTTCTCTACAAGTAGGAAACTAGGGAAGTGGGAAGTCAGTAGCATAGTTGCAGTAGAGAAGCAGGAAACGATATTGAAGTGCACTGAATCCAGAACAGCAGGTAAGAAACTCTGAGAAGGAAAGAAAGAACATGAACGAGAAATAGAAAGTAAAAGAGACTTGATCCTGTTTCCTGGCTGAGGAAAGAAAGCCACAGAGAGAAGGAAACAGATGACCATAGGATGCAGGTGGATCTCGCTGCGTCCTGTAGATACTGGAACTGTGACTGCATACTGTACTAGATTAAGCCCTGTTGGAAGCCTCCTCATGTTGAGGACACACACATCTCTAACTGAGCTTCAGTCAGTTATACCGGGAAATTCCTTACCACTGGACTTCCTTTGTTGCTACAGGGCCAGTCAACCCTAACCTGTTCTCTTTCTCTCTGTCCTTTGGCTTTTCTCCAAAGATATAAGGTCAATTTAATTCAATTTAACTGATTTGACCTGTTGGTGTTTATTGATTGCTCGGCCACTGATTAAGCACTTCACTGTCCTACCTGCTCCACTTCCTAATCATCTGCGGCTTCTCCTCTGTCAGAGGGGGAAAGAATCACTGTGAGGCTGTCCGGATCTCCACGTGGGTAGGGAGAATCCGCCTTGGATGGAGCGGTGGGAAAACCCGGACTCACCAGGTTGCCTTCAGGAAGGGCCCCTGCTTCACTAGGTTCCACGGGTGAATTCTGCAGAGAAAGGCATGATGTCCCTGGTATGAAGTCAGAACTGATTTCAGTGTATGACTTCTTTGCCAGGGATAGGTAACTCTTTTGTTAAAGAAAATGAATGACAGCCTTGATTTTAGTTTGGGTGGGGTGTGTAAATCTAAACATTTTGCTGAAACACAATGTCACTTTTTTTTCTTTTTAAGATTTGTTTTATTGTTTTGAGAGGTGAGAGACAGAGAGAGCGAGAGAGAAGGGAGAGCCTAGAGCAGTCTCCGTAGTTATTAGTTGTACATCATTAATTATGACGTGGTTTCAGTCTACACAGGTGGATGTGGGGCCTTGTAGGCAGGAATTGAACTTGAAGACTGTCACATGGGAGGCACGAACCTTCTTCACTGAGCCCTCCCAGTGGTTACCAGTTGTGTCGCAGTTCAGCATATGGACTTGCATTGGCTGGGTCTGGGACTTGAACCCCAGATCTCATGATTGCAGGCAAGCGCTGAACTGCTGAGCTATTTCGGCATTCCCACAACATCACTTCTATGCTTTTAATTTAGAGGAGGCTATGGGCCATTTTCTGCCTGAGATAGTACACATTTATTGAAATGTGATGGCCTTGGCTCTTTCTTCTGTGTATGTACAGGGGCAATGCCCATTTCATGTCTGACAGCTGGCCAGGCTGAGTGGGGAGTGTGCACAGGAAATAGAAATGTGGCCCCTCTGCCAATGCATACCTGCTCTGGCCCTGACTGTGACTCAAGTACCTAAAATGAAATGACAAAAACCTCTTCTGGGGAGTTGCTGAATGGTGTCTGCCACAGACACTTCCGAGGGAGAGAGTGATGGGTGAGATATTTCATAGAATCCACACGATCGACTCCCAATTTTCACTCCTACTTCGCTCAGTTCATTTAAAGCAAACCCTACCCTGCTCTCTCCCCACAAATTAAATCTAAGCCCAATTCACTGATTCATTGGTTGGCTCATTGAGCCGGCACTAACCTTTCAGTGTTACAGGCTAGCTGAGCCCGGGGGAGGCTGGGAGCCTATTCAGGGGTCAGGGAGCATTTTGGACATGGGCTTTGTCTTGAACAGGTGTGGCTCAAAAGCTTTTGAGTTCCTTAGTAAAGATTTCCCAGGTCCTCACCACCAGCCTCCAGTTCCTTGCCTCTTCCTCGTTGCTCCTACACGTTGTCCTTGTACCATCCCATGACGTTACATTACTTGTTGAGATGCTTGTCCATCCACTTGCACAATGAGCCCTTGGACTGTGCCCTTCAAGCCTAGCACTGGGAAGAGGCCCAATAAATGTGTGAATGAACTCATAAATAGACAGCATTCTGAATCAATGATTCAGTGACAATAGAATGGGCCAGAGTAGGAATGACACTAGCCTCGTACAATGAGATCAGGAACCTGACACGCTCCTCATCACCAGGACAACGTGAAGGTGGCCACGACACTTCCAGGTGTTGCCTGGACCAAGGGACCAAAGGATAGGCTTGTGGGTATTGGGCTTCTGTAGACTCCGTTCTCTCTCCTGAGATCCACTTTCCCACCCCCACCCCTCCCCTATTTACCCAGCACTATCCCACTAAAGGGAGTCTAACTCAAAGTACTCTTTTTTTTTAATCAAAATATAATTGGCATACAATATTTTAAAAACGGGTAAAGGACTTCAATAGGCAATTCTACAAAGAAGATATGCAGGTGGTCAGTAGATGTATAAAAATATGCTCAATGTCCCTAATAATCGGTGAAATGCAAATTGAAACTGCAGTGATATCACCTCACAGCTGTTGCAGTGGTGATTATCAAAAGTCCAGCCAGAGGTCAATGGTGGCCAGGACGTAGAGAATAAGAAGTCCTCATGCCCTTGCGTAGGATTGTACATTGCTATAGTTACTATGGAAAACAGTACGGAGGTTCCTCAAAAACTTAAAAATAAAACTACTATGCAACCCAGCAATTGCACATCAGGGTATTTGTCTAAAGAAAACAAAAATACTAAGTCAAAAAGACATATGCAGCCCTGTGTTCATTGCAGTGTTAATTAAAATGGAGAAGCTATGAAAGCAACCTAAGTGTTCACTGATACAAGAATAGGTATAGAAGATGTGAGATGTGATATACAGCGGCTGTCCAGAAAAATAAATCCAGCCATAAAGGCCTCTATTCTTCATAATACATGCTTGGATACCTTTCAGATAGTCCTTGTATATGTAGAATGGACTATTACTCAGCTGTGAAAAAGAATGAACTATGGCCATCTGCAATGGCTTGGATGAAACTAGAGGGTATTGTGCTAAGTAAAATAAACCAGAGAGAGAGAGTAATTGATTCTGCTCAGTGTTGGTGAGAGAGCTAGTGACTGTAGCAGAGGCTAGGAGGGAAATCCCACAGGGTTGCAAGGCAAAGTAGGCCACAGTGGGCACAGAGGTGATCCTACCCTATTAAAGCCACCTTGCACCATGGGGTCTAGTCACTGACCAGGCACCACAGAACTTAACGCTCCAGGTACAAAATAGTCTCTTTTCTTGATCACTATAGCAATCCTTTGGGATGAAACTGGGTGTATCAATGTCAAGAAAGAGAAAGGAACAGCTTTGAGATGTTCTGGAGAATGAATTAATGGTAACACAATCATGTTTTATTGAACATTTAATGTGGAGCCAGCTTAAGAGCTTTATATACCTTATCAATTTTTTGTCTGAAATTTAAACTCTATTATGTATGTATTCTATTTAAAGATTTATTTTTATTGTATTTATTGTATTTATTTATTTATTTATTTTTGACAGAGAGAGACAGAGAGAAGGGGGAGGGCCCAGAGCAGTCTCCATAGTTGTACATCATCAGTTTTCAACATGGTTTCACTCCACAGGTGGGTGCCGGGCTGCGCAGGGCAGGAACTAGGCTGGGAGCCTCCCATGCCCCGGCAAGAACTGAACTGAAGGAACTCCCCAGTTCAGCATATGGGTCCGCATGGGCCGGGGCTGGGATTCGATCATCAGATCCTGGGGCTACAAAATGAGCGTTGAACCCACTGCACCATCCCAACTGGGGATAAGTAGAAACCAAAATCTCTAAAGAGTTAAATGGCTTTTCCACATCCCCAGGGTTTAATGAGGGTCAAACCTGTCTGATGCCCAAGCCCTTGCTCTTAAAACATTGCCTTGTCCAGTGGGATACAGGGAGACCAAAACTAAAGGTCACTTCCCTGTTTTAGTCATTATATGTGAGGATAATAGTATAAAGGCTCGAGTCGGATAACTGGAAAAGACATTTTAAGTAAAAATGACTATTTTTGTACATATTTTGATATAGGTCTCCAGCATATTATCAGTGAAACTTTGGAAATAAACTGTGGTTTAGTTTACTCTCCTGTGTAGTGGAGATATTTGTATTAACATTTCTCCTAAGTTTTCTGCAAGAACAAAGTCTGGTATACATTAAGAACTCAATAAATGATGTTATTATAACTATTCATGAGTATTTGGTTAAAAAAGCAACAATATGATTATGGCTGGTGATGTATATGCCTTTGCTTTCAGCTGTGCCCATAAACTTTCTGTATGTGATTGGAAATGATTTTCTTCTACCCTTTAAGGAAAATAATGTGTTAATAACAAAAATATATGTTATTCTTAATTGAGCCCTATATGTCAAACTCCATGTAAACATCTTACGTACACCATTTCATTGACTTAATTCTATAAATACATGAAAGTCGTTTAATGCTGGAGGCAGATTTCAAAAATCCTTGTCACTAATACGTACTTTATAAGCGAGTTTCAGAAAATGATGAACTTTTAAGCATGCTAGATCAGTGAGAACTTTCATCAATTTCTCAATAGAGTCTGTTACCCACTTCCCTTCACCCCAATGATTAGGAATCAGTGCTCTATAAATATTGATTCAAATGCCATTTGGAATGGAGCGTGGTTCATTAAATACACTAAAATGAAGTCATTCTATAAATAACGAGTACTTCACCTTCATGTAAATTTGCAACTTCTTCAAGGGGTTTGGGCGACAAAAGCAACTAGATCTTTCTTCCATATTTAAGCCAGACCCAGTCATTAACAAATTCCCAGAGGAACATTTATCGCATGTGTTTAATTATAATAGGATTCTAACGTCAATCCAGGGGCTGAAAAGGTTCTGCTCTTTTTCCAAATCCCAAAACAAAAAATCCTTGGTGTTTCAAAACAGGAGAGCCTGGGTAAGCCCTTGAGACCATGCTTTTAGTATGAGTGGGTCCCTTGTTGTCATTTTGTCTATATAATTTATGCTAATGCTGTAACAGCTTTGTTCCTTTTAACCAAGTGTAGGGTCTAATTTAAGATTTAAAACTTGCTGATGATGCACCAAAGGAAGCAGTTTGGTATCGGCTGCTAGGTATAGCTTCTAGGTAGGATCTGGAAAGAACTGGACTTCCAGTTTCCCTGGAAGGTCTTCCCTGTGAGGAGTAGTTACCATGCATCAATTTTTTCTGTATTTCTTTTTTCCACTAAAATGTCAATTGTGAGTTCCAGCCCCGATCAGTATTTTCACAGCACATAAAGCCATGTGTTTAGTTTTTCAAAAATACTCATTTGTGATGTGTTTAACTGCCTGCCCTGTTCAGAAAGACGGAGCTCGCCTTTCTGTGATGGTCAGAGTGATGGCCCCTGCTGCATGGTGGCTCCGCGTGTCAGTTTTGTGGTAAAGATGACCTTGAAGGTTCCTTTGAGAACTCAGGTTGAGTGAGTGCTTAAGCATTGGCTGTTGGTGAGAACCAGCAGTTTTGGAACGTGAAGGAATTTTACAATCACTCATTCCATGAGCATCAGAAGTTAACTTCTGGTCTATGACTACAGTGTCTGAGGCATAGCAGCTCTCCCTCAGGTCTCTGTCTCATCAGCTGCCCCTCCCTGAGGTGAAAGAACACCATCCTTGTCACTGTGACTCACAGGTCAAACGCACACCCGAGGTATGTCGGGAGATCTCAGAGGAAGCTCCTTTCAGAACCGAGCCCTGGTGAATCATGACAATACCTCACTCAGCTATCACACAAGCGAGCACTGGATTGCCGTTCTGAAAAAGGTCAGAAGGAAGAGGAAGCTGACACTTAGAAAGAGTTGGAATTTTATGTCATTGTTCTCTATCTACAGGGCTTCTGTGTAGCCTGTTTACTTTGTATTTTATGGAAAATCCCTTTTTACTTATATTTCCAGGTCTTCACTTATTTTTCATCCAGGCTTTTTGACATCCCAAAGCAGGACTAACTTTCTTGTAATCACCTTCTTCGTGTAGATATACTGGGCTACTGATTTGAGAGTAGGGTAGGAAACAAAGAAGAATGATGCTGAGAAGATAGGTGCTAGGAAAGGGAAGTGGGGATGTGAAATAAACATCTTCTCAAAGTTTTCATACATTGGAAATAAAAACAAAATCTTTATCATTGAAGTCCTCTTTTTTTTTTTTAGGTATCTTGAGGTTAAACAATAAAATACAGCTTGCTTTCTAAAGAGAACAATTTGCGACTTTAGAGACACAAATGTGAATTTTTAACTTTGAGATAGCTAAAAACTCAAAGTACTGTGATATGAGCTTTTAGTTTCCTCAGTTATCTCATATTCTTCAACTGAAATAGGGTTTCAAAGAGTATTTCCTCATCTAATCATTAGCTCTCTTCTCTCTTGGAAGTGTGTGACACAAAAAGTGGTATTTAGAAAAGAAGCTTCTATGAAATAGAGACAGACATAAACTACCCTACCAAAAATAAAGAAAGAAAAAAGAATAAAGGACATGTTGGAATACTTTAGGAATAAGAAAGCATTCCTTGAATATGACATTTGTAGAAAAATGGTCTGAATCATTCATTTTATATGAATGAAAGTGTTTTGTTTGCACAGCAAATAAAAAAATATATTAGAACAAAAACTTCATCTCCCCCAAGGGCTACATGTGAAAAGGAAGATTTGTAGCATTTATTTCTCACACACAGGCTCTAAAATATTTCATTCCTAAAGTTCTTGTAGACGGCTTTTTCAAAAAAGTTGTACTTTTTCACAAGCAACATGTAGGAATCATTTGCCAAGCTTTGGAAGTGGTGTGACTATTGGAAAATCATGCGAAAAGCCACTGACAAAAGTAAATCTCCTTTTTGCAGGTTGGAAATGTTGATGTATAAGAATAAAGGGCAGGGCCACAAATACTAAAGAATCTGGGGTCCCTGGAGTGCGTACCTCTACTTGTGCTGTTCCTCCATGAACAACCCTACCCTATGTCTCAGTTTTAGCTGATTTTATTTTCACAAGATAATAGGCTCCAAATCACCCACCACACGGGCACCTTTAATGAGCCGAGGTTATTTTGCCTCTTAGCTCATATCGGAAAATCAATGGGAAAGCTCACTCTCCGTCAAGTCCAGACACATTGGGTACTGGGGAGACAAGTTTATCTGGGGTCCTATCCTATATAATGAATATCCTGCAGTGGTTATTTTTCTGTCACCTTTGCTTGACCAAAAAAAATTTAATAGGATCTAAAATATCTCATGTTTGACCTATTATTGTCGAATAGCAATCAAGGTGCTATTGTTTAATAGTTAAAGTATGAGAACAGCACACCAGCTAAGTGATATTGAAAGAAATGCACACGTCCCATTAATTTCTAGTAAAATAATTATTAGGTTGTGCAAATACAAGCTTAAAATATAAAGAATACATGGAACACTTAGGATGCTTGGCTCTGTTTACATTTCATACTCAATCACTCAAACCTTTGAAATTTGGTTGCCGTTAGATATGTGTTCTAAAAAATAAGAAATGAATGTGTATGTATAGTATTCATTTAAAATAATAATTTTGCTAACATTATAATGAAAACAGAGTGAATTCTGAACTATTTCGAGCTACTAAGTGGTTATTTTTATAACAGTTATAAAGCACCTATCAGGAGAAAGTATTCATTAGAAATTAAGGATCTAATCCATAGCAAACATCAATGTCTTATAAAATAAATTTGGAAAATTCCTATTATGCCACATTTGCTAGGAAGACAGAACCTACAGATTTTTAAAAGATTACATGCGTACTTGTTGTCCAAACATCGTCTAAGTGACAAACAACCTACAGGTTCTCTGTTTTCAGACGCTCATCAGCGTTTTCCCTCTGATTTTGCAGAAGTGATATGATACTTAATACGGGGATTGTGCACCGTATGGAAGACGACGGTTAGCGATAGGTTAACAGAAATCCTGTACTCTGGTGCATACAGTGAGTTTTGAATCTGCTTATAACGACATGTAAAAGCGCACCCTGCTAGGAACTCAACTATTCATGCTGAGGTTTAAACACTGGAATTGGGTTCCCAGTGAATTGTCACTTTCACAAATACTTAATGCATCTCTAGGCGTCTCAGGGGCAAACTGAACTGGCCACTGAATATCCTTTTTAAGGGGAGTTAACAATGGCTTAGTTCTACCTCTCTTGAAATGCAGGATTCATGTTTTTCTCTCTTAAAATTTAGTGTTCCTAGAGGCAGTCGGAAACATTAGAGAATGAGACTGTATTTATCCATCCCAAGCTGGGGACAATGTAAGTGAGGCCAATCCAGTGTCCCCTGCTGAGCTTTCTCAAAGCTTTTTAACCCTGGGCTGAAAGGATAACCACTTCAGAGCGAGGTGACAATGGAAACTCCAAACCTATTAAAAACTTGGGCCTTTACATTGGTGCAAGCTTTTGATTATTAAAAAAAATCCTATGTACTTTTGAAGACGTACACCTCTGCACTAGAGGTGAAACTCTGAACCCTGCACTTATTACAGGTGCAGCCAATGGCCAATTCTAGGATTGGAACCCAGGCCTCAGATCTTTCCTTTTTTTGAAAGGTATTGTGATTTTATTTTGGGCTAGAAGAGTTATGGGGCAAACCCACTCAAGTTAACCTCACAAAGTCCACAGATAAATGGAGATAGGAACATCAATGTCAGGGAAGTAGAAAAGTTATACTTAGGATCTAAAACAAGCTTGTCCAATCCGTGGTCCGCGGGCGGCACGCGGCCCAGGACGGCTTTGAAGGCGACCCAATACAAATCTGTCAACATTCTTAAAACACAATGAGATGTTTTTGTGATTTTTTTTCTTAGTTCATTAGCTCTCTTTAGTGTTACTGTATTTTATGAGTGGCCCAAGACAATGCTTCTTTCCACGTGGCCCAGGAGAGCCAAAAGGTGAATACCCCGATCTAAAATATCTCCCACTAAAATAATCAAACTCACTCTCTCTCTCTCTCTCTCTAAATATATATATATATATATATATATATATATGTTTGATTTTATATATATAAATATATATATATATATATGCACACATACACACACATACATGAATAGATCATACAGAAAACTCATAGTAACAGTGTATTTGGGGAAATAAATACTGACTTAGAATACAGTAGAATAAGCAAGGTTAAACTGTGGTAATAAACAACTTCAAAATCTCAATAAATTTGAACAGCATGATATATTTCTACCTCACAGGAGCCCTGGAGACCTCTGTGTTTTCTTCTTAGTGATTCCAGTTCCCCAAATCTCAATACCAGATTCTCTCCTTTGTTTTTATGGCAAAGGCAGAGAAGGCCGGCGGTCTCACCTGAGTAAATAAATGTATTCATCTGAAAATGTCATATCGCTACCACTCATGTTTCATTGGCTAAAGAATATCAAGGGGGACAGGGAAATTATGTGACTATTTCCCATCCCCACCATAAAGTGAGTATCCCATGATGAGATTACAGGTGGGAAATTCATGAACTCTTTAACTACTTCGAACAGGTGTAACTGAATTAAAAATATATAACCGATTTTGAAAGGAGGGCATTTTCTGAAACTATTCTCAATGATTTCTCCCTAGAAGTCAATGATATTACTTTTGTAAAAACCACACGAATATGCATACTTAAGTACTGTGTTTCATTAAACATTCAAATGGCATTTCAATATTTAAACAAAATCCATAGACTAATTTCATTATTGTCACAGGCAGAATATTATATTACTTGAAAAGTGCTCAATAAGATTGATTTGTGTTCTCTGTAAAATGTAGTCTCCACTGACCACTTGCCAGGTTGGGTTACAAGAGCCTTTCAAACCACAAACTGTGCTGTGGTCTTTACAATGCAGTGCCCAGAAAGCTTACACTAAGCTTTAGTATCAATGGCGAGTTCACAGCCAATACCTACCCATGCAGAGGTACTTTGCTACAGGTCTTTGAAGTAGCTATTAGTGTAAATCAAAGCATTCACGTGTTCTTATTTTTCTCCCTTTGCCTTTCTAGAATATTCAGAAACAAGCTGTATGTCTCTGCATCCACTGAGAAGATATCACCATCTGATAAACCTTCAGCGATCACAATTTGATGCCTCCCCCACCTTTCAAATAAACGCCATCAATACCATTCATTATTAAAGAAAGGTAGGATGATTCCTGGATGAAGTTTTAGTTCAGGTGGCCAATCGATACTTCTGACCACGTCTGTTTCATTATTGAAAACGTCTGGCCACATTGACTCTTATAATTAAGTTTTAGTTCAACTTCTAAATTTCCTCAAGTGTTTGAAACGGCTATATGGTGTTCTTAATTTCAGCTGCTGTTTCATGTGTCTCAGTAGGTGCCTATTTTATTGTGAAAGGTCATACTCATTTGTCTGCTCCAACAAAGGCAGTCCTTAAAGTTGGCTGTGGTTTTGACAGACAGTGGTCCCTATAAGTGATGGCCTTACGGACAGAGCTGGCACTGGGAGACAGTCCCCGCAGCAAGGGGAATAACAGACAACAAATCACGCCACTATTTTTCCTCCTGGCATGATTGGCGACAGCACAGCGGGTGTAACTTTTCAATGTCCATAGATTAAAAACCCCTCAAACAAATGAGTTCTGAAAATACTGTGCAGAGGCATTAAAGGGAGCCATGGGACTCAAAATACTTTTAAAAAATAGGTGTGTTCTTTTTTTAGTGCACAATTTATGGCCACTCAATGCAATTATCTAATTTTCAGTGATACTTTAAATTTCAAACACACGAAGCTCAGCTATAGACGGGAAGGCTGGCTGCTGCATCGTCAATGTGAGGCTTTTCATAGAGTAATGCAATGTTTTGCAAAGCAGAGTGAATAGTATTCTAAAGAGGAGATTTGATGTTTGTCCAAGCACCAGATGCATTTCAATGTATTACTCCTTTAAAAAGTATTGTTTGCGTGATCTATTCATTATATTCTAACTGAATGGTAGCATCAAATGACCAAGCTCTGGTTATATACTAAATAACCTCTGTATTTTACTGGTCCATTATTAGCATACCTTAAAGCAATGCAGAATAAAATACAAATATTTCCAATTAAAAACATGAATTCCATGTTTCCTGACATATAATTTGGTCAAATGATTTTTGGATGAACTAACAGGTATAGATTCTATACTTCTGGTTTAAAATATGCAATTGGATGTATTTATTTGATCTCTATAATTATAATGACTGTAGAGCGTGAGGTAAATATTACATAGAATGCTCATCATTTTAAGTGTGTATATAAAATATGCATGTATATCATGAATGCGTGTAAGTAAACCATGAGGAAAGGATAACATTTGTCTGGAAGTGTTAGCCGTTCTAATAGCTTATGCCTGAGCAACTTACTCGAAACAGTGATTATGGGCCTCTCGCCCAGGAAGATTGATTCAGCAGTTCTGAAATGAGGCTTGAAATTTATATTAATACGGATCCTAGGTGATCTCGATAGATGTTGACCTAGCTAGAATTGAGGATGCAGGTTAGAATGGTAGATGTTGGGTTAATACTGTCAGGTCACTTCAAAGTCGGACAAGGGTTTGGATCTTGCCACCTCGAATCTCACCAGCTGTGTGGACTTTGGCAGGTTACCTGACTTCTGTGAGCCTCGATTTTGTGGACAGTTACATGGAATAACAAATCCTGTCTTGAAGGAGGACTGGGAGATTAAGGAAGCTTCTGAATAAAGGCAAGGTGTCTTTACTCGTTAATAACACAACTGAATTGCTCAAAACAACACACTTTTTAAGAAGATAGACTCTCGCACCTCTCCCTGCCTTGCATCCTCAGGGCTTTGGGTTGTTCCAACTTTCCTTAAGAGACACCTGTCTCTACAGATGAGGCCATTCATCCTCAGGACGAAAGTAGGCACAGAGCTTATTCTTGACACATAAGACCTAGTTGTTCAGATATTGGCCACTCTCCCAAATCTTGTGTTTTCCTCGGGGTTCAGTGTGAACCTGGGCCCTTGGCAACCACTCTTTCAACATAGTACTGAATCCCTACCCTTCTCCAAGGCTTAGAATTTTCTCCTTAGAGGCTGAAACAAACCATAAATTGGGAGCTATTCTAGGTTGGAGGAGGACTTACTTTCCACATCTCACACCTCCGATTTTTCCATCACGTGGCAAAGGATACACTGACTTTTGGTAGTGCCTGTATTTCTTTATCCTTAAAATGGTAATAATGACAATCCTACCCACTGGAATAAGGATTAAACTATTTAGTATATGTTAAATGGTTAAACCGGTATCCAGCACATAGGAAGTGACTTGCCCAGTGTGATTTAAAACAAAAAATGGGATTATGTGATCTTCTCATTTTGTACCTAGCTTTTATTTAACACTGTTAACATATTTCCAAAGTAATGGACATGAAGACACCTTACTTTACTAAATGGCTATTTGGAATCCTAATTTTATGCTAAAATTTATGTATCCCCTCACTTATGGGTGGACACTAAAGTTGTTTCTAACTTCTTAAAATCATATTTCATAATATTTCCATTAAGAACATGTATACTTACATCTTTACACTTGTATGCTTATATTTTTATAGGATAGATTCCTGAAAATTAAATTGCTGGGTCATAGAGTAAATGGATTGATTACTTTGATTCATCCATTAAATTTATTTTCCAATCCTGTAGCAATTTATAATGTTACCAATATTGTAGGAGAATGTCTATTTTCCATACCCTTGTCAACATTGGACCGTATCAATTTTATAAGGATACATTTTATCAATTCTTAGATGTATTTTTTTCATTTCCCTTCATTCTTCCAGAAAATTCTGAAGTTTTAGAATTTTTTATAATCCATAACATGTAACAGTTGAATTGGTAGCAGTTTTACTTTCTCCATGATATTACAAATCACAATTGTGTTTTGCAATCAATAATACCTTAATTTTAGTGAAATATGACATTTTCCAATCTAACAAGTGCTGAATCACAGATCTTAATGTTGCTTATGTTTTATTGTATTATTAATTTCTAATAAAGGTGTGCACTGTTTCAATTTCACATTGTCCCGATATAATTTTTCTTTTATAAGTCTCTTCACAATCAAGTCGTTTTGTAATAGCAAATACAAAGAAAGTAGGCAAAGGCTGTGGGTCATTCATGGACTCTGTTTGGTGGCTGATGCTTAGGTACATCAAAAACCTACCATGACCCAGCATCTCACCCGAGCCGGGCACCTCTGTTTTCAGTAAGAGATCTGTTCCCCCACAAAAGGTTGTGGGCATCTTCACAGTGTCTAGCTTGCTCGAGTAAAGCACTTAACTTGGTTTGTTTTTAAATTGACCATGATCACGTTCTTTAAGAGAACATGGGCACTTCTCTCTTTCACAAGAAACAAACTTTGTGTCCCAGAATTAGCACTTTCTTCTCAGAGCAGGAATAAATCAGCTCTGCTTGCTCAATCCACCTCCTCCCCCAGTCATACAGAACACACAGTTACAGACAGAAAGAGCCCTTCCTTCCTGAATATGACATCTCAATGGTTGTCTTGCTTTCCAATTGTGAAAACGCATATTTTTATTAAGATGTTTCCTGCTTGATTCAAACCAGCATTCCTCTCCCTGTTTAATTCTTACACACCCATGGTTAGCTCAGCGGTTCTTAATGGCAGTGGTCCACCACCGGCCCAGGGGATGTTTGGCAGTATCAGAGACTTTTTTTGATGTTTACTGGGTGGGGAGGGGGCTGGGTCACTACTGGCATCTGGTGGGTAGAAGACTGGGATGCTGCTAAATGTCCTACAATACATAGAACAGCCAACCGCAACAAAGAACTATTCAGCGGAAATGTCAGTCAAGCCACAGCTGAGGAATGATGCCTAGAGTCTAAGTCAGAAGGAACTTTGCTTGCAAATCCGTGCTTGGAATTTCAGGAGGATCCTAACCCTGCTCAGTGGCTCACTCACTCGCCTCCCTCCCTCCTTCCAAATACCTGGGTGTAGTAACATACTTTTTATTCAGAACAGTTTCCTACAGGAGTGGTGTGGGAGGGCAGGAACGAAGATGGCATGCCTATAATTTAAAAGCGTTCCCAGGTGGTTTTGACAGTGCTCCCTTCTCCCATCCAGTACGTTACCACTGTAATTTCAAAGAGCTGAAGACAGTGATTGTCAGAGGACTTTGATTTACACCTCTTCTCATCTCTTCCCCTCCCTAAGGTTTCCCAACTTGTATGTCTAGGGTTGCTTTTGAAAGGCAGGTTTCAAGTGAGGATTTCCTACAGAGAGTACCTCCTATTATGCAGCGAATTTGGCCAAAATAGGACGCACATTTTCTGAGTGATTAAACGGAGGCATATCCGTGAGCGGATGCTCTGAGACTCTCTCAGGAGCTTGGGCACAGTATCTTTCCTTGGGACACATGGGGGACTATGGGGAGCACTGCTCCTGAAGCACTTCTTTTGAGATTCTTAGCTGATTATACGGAGAAGCAATCTGTCTTCATTGCTCAAGTCTGGGTCGTGTTCACGTCCCGTTCACCTGTCCCCTCCGACAGTTCTCATAGAGTGGATTCAGCCCTGCAGTGACTGCCACTAGGCCTTTCACGCAGGCAGCTGCCTGCACACCAGCGCTGCCTTCTCTGTGGTCTGTCAGCCTCTTCCCTTTGGGTCGTGAATGTGACAAGACAGAAAGGGCTGCTGGTGGAGCTGGGAGGGTGAGGATGCGAGGGTGAGCTGGGCATGGTGACTCCAGTCTCTGCCCTCCTGGTTGCCTTTCTTTCTGCTCCCATGAGCACAGAGTGCTGCATTTGTTTGCCCAGCTGCGACTTTGTGACTTCACTCTTATCTACAGGGGTGTTAGGGTCCCGATACTTTCAAACTGGTTACCAGAATCAGCACTTTTAAAACATCCTCTAGTCACTCAAACACAAAAAAACAAAAAGAAGGCCCGTTTCTCACCTGTGGCTCACAGAATACGCGAATGTCAACTGCTTTGCTAATCATGACATTCATCTGTATATTCCCCTGGTATCTGATCGTGGAAGAATAAAAAAATCACATTAAATAAAAATGTGATGATAAACACTGGAGTCCTCTGGTAACATATTGCAAGGAAGCCTGAACTATCTCGCAAGGTTGTCTCCAGAGAAGTGAGGCAGTCGCTCAGTGTGGCTTTTCTAAGGTGACATGCCCATGGGAAGGGAGCTTCTGTCCATCACAGAACAACTGACATGCTCTTCCACCAATGAACACAGAGGGAAAGGCAGGGGGCCCTCAAGTGCGGTGGGCTCCACTTCGCTGCCTTGCCCCCTTCCCATAATCAGTTCCAATCTGTTGTGGTCTTTCTTGCATTTCACTTTACATCTCAATAAATTAAATCATCTTTTACATTCGTATTGTTGGCTGCAATTGAGATATAAATAGAAGCATTCTTCTGAGATAAGGCATGTGTTTTTATTTATGCTCCAACATGCCATCTGTCAGAAAGAAAAAGAATCAACAGCAACATATGGATGGATTCTTTTCGTTTATCTAGATATTTTTGGAATGAATATGCTCTGGAACATGCTGTCAAACTACATGGCGGTTTGGATTGCCGACCCTTACTGAGGTGTCTCTGAACTAACTGGAGACAGACTAAAAGGTAAAATTTTAACTATGCAGGAAGTAGTCTATGCATTAACACTCAAAGAGATGTATAATAAAGTCAGTGATCATTTTCTGAAATCAACATGATGTCAGAGTAAACACTGTCTAGAAATGTTGGTTTGTATAAAATGTACTTACAATAGTTTTAAAAATGAACTTTTTGATAAAGATATCCTAAACTTACTATAAATCTTTATGTTCTTCTTGAATTACTGAAAAAGATGAAATTGCTCCTTGTATAGGTTTAGAATATGATGAATGCTTTGCTGTGTTCTCAAACCGGTAATCCAGGTATAGTATAAAAGTTGATACTCAGTTACCTGTTAGGTGGAACCACATGAAATGGACATTTTCTAGGTAAAAAATGATTGAATATGAATTATTTCATGTATACCCACCTCTAACTTAATTAAGAATGATGCTTCATTTTACAAACGGCCACTTTAAGGAACTGACTTTACGTTCTATTACTCTACAATGCTTATGATGTGCTAGTGTGCTCATACTATACTAAGGGAACATATGTGACTTCATATCCTCATATAGTTGTTAGCACAGGTTGTACACATCTTCTAACTTAACGTGTTTGACATTTGATGTAGAACCTAAATGGTCGTGGAGCAAGGGCAGCATGAGCATAAGTAGCCTGAATGGACAAATAGAAATAAAGGATTGATACAAACAAGTGTAGCCAAATGCAAGTAGATAGAAATCTTATTTCCTTTGCCTTAGTTGTTATATTTATACATACTAACAACAACAACAACATTATTATTATTAAATTTGGGATGAGCAGGGGTAGAACTCTCTATGGTTGAAGTTTAGCACACAGCTGTTAGCATTTGCTTATTTTTCCTTCCTCTTTTTGGAATTAAAACATTAAAAATATTCAGTTTTGAATGTATGTGTAAACCGTGGCCATTGGCCAGTCAGCTACTTTAACAAATAGTTGCCGCCTATCTACGATTTTCTGAGCAGTGTTGTATACCCTGGGCTTATGCAAAGGCGTCAGACGCACTCTGAACTTTAGGATGCTTATAGTTTCAGGGGAGAGGAACGCATGAACACGGGTCAATATAACACGATCTGCTTCATTCTTTAGAGCACAGACTTTGGTCTGGTGTCTGAGTTGGCATGCTAGCTCTGCTACTTGCAAACCACGTGCCTCCATTTTTTCATCTGTGCTGTGGGTGTCATGATCAAACCCACCTCAGCATGACTGGCGATTCAGTGAGTTGCTGGAGGCAGAGCACTTAGGACCATGCACAATGTAATCATTCTTTTAAACGTTAACAGTTACCATTACTAGTAACAATACAATAGGGCAGGAATAGAGAATACTTGCTTTTTTTATCTAAAATCTTTTCATAGGAGATGATGTATTTGGGGGCCTTGTCTATTTAGTTACAGTAGTAAGCCATAGATAGGCACTGTAGGCAATCTATTCTGGGTTCAATTCTTCATTACTTCCTAACCGTGTGAGTCAATTTTCTTGTATGTAGAAATAGGAATAATATTATCAGACTTTCATGATTACCATGAGAATTTAATGAGATCTTGTTCATAAAGCATTTAATAAATGCTAGCTATTAATATTTGTTAGATGAAAAACCCATTCACTCAAAACTATGCCTTCCCAAAATAACAGGTACCAAGAAGTGTGGTTACTCAATTAAAATAATTATATTATGCTTTAAAATGTATGATTCAGAGATTAAATAACACTCTATGTTAAATTTCATTTCAAGTTTTGCTCTTACCAAGTTGCCTTTTTATTCCCTTTTCTTATTTGCATAGTACTGTATAAAAATTCTATGACCATAAGAGATTATTTTATTTTTGCATTTTAGAATGTAAGCTGTCTACACAAATTTATAATATGATAGTTTATGCTAATTTTGCCATGAGTTTCATGGGTATATTGGAGGCTTGTTAATAATTAAAAAAATTTTACTTCTTCAAGTTACAAATAAGTATTACAGTAAATACTTTCCAATATTCATCTGACATGACATCTTACCAATACAGGCTTCACAAAATAAATAATTTATGAAAAATATTTATTTAAAGAGCTGTAATTTACCTTGCATTTACCATATGCCATTCATCCAAGTAGCAATATAAAATATTCATTAGAGAAACTCATTAAAACAAACTTCTATACAATGAGGTGACGGGACAACAAAAACCATCAATCATAGCAGAGCTTTAAGTTTTTATTAGTGCATATGGGCACACTAATATTTCAAAGTAGAAAATTATGAATATTTTGCTTTGGCTCTGGAATAACCATGCTGCTACAAAGACAAATTTGATAAGACTATAACAAAGACAGGAACTGATTTTTCTTCATTTGTTTTCATTTTAGTCAAGAAATCCGTGACAGTTCACTGAGATTTATTTTATTAATGATGAATCAACCTGATGTTATAATTAATGGGAAATCTATAGCTAATCTTAGAGGAAAAATAACTAGGCATCTAATGATGTTTAAGCTTGGCATGGGAGAACTCTAGGCCACGGTCCCCTGAGGCCGCTCAATGCTGGCTGAGCCATCACTGTGAGCAGGACCCTCATGTATTTGCAGGTGTTCTGGAGAACCCCAGCTCACTCAAGAAACGGTGCTTACAGAACCCCATGAGTGTGGGACTTGACAGAATCGTTCTACACATGCTAAGTAGCTGCAGAATTATTTCATTGCCGGCGTCAAACACACATATACACATACACACACACAACTTCACAATTCCAGTGAAACTTCTAAATATGAACAGTATTCTAATTTAGGAGGAAAAAGAAAAAAAAAAAGAACAAGTTCCCATCCCTGCATTTATGGGATTCACATAAGCAGTACGTCTCTCGATCTCCTTATATAAACGAATTCACAATTCATTAGGAAGTTCTGTGAAATCTCTGCTTCACATTCCCTGCCCTCCTCATACACTGTCGATCTGTGATTAAATGTTCTAATAAAATCAACTGGCTTTGCTACAAACAGAACATCTGGAGCCATGTTTAATTTCATGTCAAACATACACAGGAAACACCTGTCTAGGTGAAGTAATTTTTTTTTTAAATGACATTAATCCATCTGTTTTGGAAAATGGTGTCACGGTTGTCACATTAAAAGGTAATATCAACAAACACAGAAACCCAAAATTGCTTTGGAGTGTAAGTTTTTTTTCTTTCTTTTTTTTAATTAAGAACAACAAGTAAGGCTTATCCAAATGTTACTGTGTCAGTCTTCTTTGGTGCTAAATAATAAGAGGCCACTTTCCTTAAATGAGCAACTTTAAATACCTGCCCTGAACAACTTCCAGATGCTAAGTTAGTCTCTATACTTAAAAGATTAAAACTACTGGTGTGATTCTGTATCTAAATTTTGATGCCCAAATATAACACCATCCACTGATTTCCTTGACTGATACAGGGAGACTTTACATGCATTGTAAAGTATGCAAGGTTATATGTATCAATGAGTTTTAGATGAGGCCAACAACAAGTCTATGCTTTTGAGAAATTAAATCTCCGGGTGTGTATATAGTCACTGATGCTGCTGACAGAAAGGTGTGAGGACACAATGTTAGCCTGGCTGAGAAATTGGTGAGCTAGTATTCATGATCTGTGTTTCCCTTGCATTCAGTTTATTTCCATATTCTCAGCTCATTAGACTCCAAAAAGCCTTGAATCTCCCTGCCAACTTCTACTTTTTTGTAGGACACAAGTGGGCTGCCAACACAGTAGTTTTGGTTTTGTTTTTACATACTTTTTAATAACAGTTTAGTGGTATATGCATTTTGTGAAGCATACTCTTTTCTCATTTAGAAAAGGAGGTAGCCGAAGAGCAAAACATCTAAATGACTTGACCAGGATCACTCAACATATCTGGATACGCGGAATATATTATGCTGTTATGAACCAAATGCCTTTAATACAAATGTTCTTCGCAGAATCTTCCATTGAAATGCACCATGAGGCACAGTGTGGATTCTTAGTGGAGATGGGGAGGGTTTGATGAGAAGTCTGAGGCCACATGCTCCATAAAGCCCATTTTTATCCTGCACATTCTTAAAAAGTATTGTGAATTTCTAATTCTACTCCCAAACATGGTTATACGTTAAAAGGGCACTGCTTTGTTTTACGGTTTTGTTTTGTTTTTCTAAAAATAATTTTTTTTTAAATAAAATGAATGTTCCAAGAAGATAGGCCTTACACTGCTCCCTTCCCCTGTATCGTGGCTTCACTTACTCACAACACCCATTTTTGTGTCCTCAGGGTGCAGCCACGGCAGGAAACTATGACTATGGGAAACATTTTTAAAGACCATCATGCTAGCCTAGCGTGTTCTGGAGAACTGTCAGTAACACTTTATTTTAAAAATATGGTTAGTAGAATAAAACGATGCAGAATGGCTAACTACAGCTAAGAATAGATTTGTCACAGATAGCCTTCTTAAAGAATTTTATGCTTAATTCACAGGGATGCCACGATAGCTCAACAGGTTGAGCGCTTGTCTTGCAACCGCAGGTCTGGGGACTGAATCCGGTCCCCAGGCTGCACACACCCATTGCAGAATGGCAGCCCACCGGTAACCACTGAGCCCTACGCTGAAGGTGCTAGTCTCCCAGGCAGGAGGCCCTCAGTTCAGTTCCTGCCCCGAGTGGCCCCCCATCCACCTGTGTGGAATGAAGCTGTGTTGAAATTAATGGTGCACAACTATGGAGACTGCTCTGCGCCCTCCCCTCTTCTCTCTGTCTCTCTGTCTAGGTCTCTTTCTGTTTCTTACCTTTTCTCAAAAAATAAAATAAATAAATAAATAACAAAAAAGAAAAACCATTCTCAATGTTAGTGTTTAACTCTTGATCAATGTGTAATTGGTGTTAGACATTTTCATAGTTGTGACAGATTCTTTATGCTGTTTACTTCTGGAATAGCAGAGAAGCAAGACAGAGAGGTGAAGATTTGGGCCCATTCTTTTGGCTGAATTGTAATACGAGAGAAGTGGTTAGAAGGTGTTCATTGAAGGAGATTAAACCCATCTCTTATTCCTACATGATTATGTATATTACAGCAGAATGAAAGAGTGACCAGGTAGAGAAAGTAAGAGTAGAGGCACTGTAGAGCATGACAATCTAATTACTAAACTGTGTCTGAGTGTCTGGGGAAAGGTATCCTAGGACAAAATTGATTCTGAGCTCTGGTCACAGAATCTGTGTGTCAATGAGTGTTGCATCCGAGTCTCCCAGAGGCCCGAGCTTCATTGCCTGATGTCAGAAGTCGTCCCTAGGGAAGGAAGGAAGGTGGGCCAGGTAGGATCTTGACTTCCTGCCTCATGTATCCATTAGGACAGCTCTGTCCATTTCTGTCTCTACACACACACACACACACACACACACACACACACACACGTTCCCCTTCATTCATGGTTTCTGAGCTTTCAGTAGCTAGAGGTCAACTAGAATCTGAAATTAAGTAAAAAATTCCAGAAACAAGCAATTCATACATTTTAATTCTATAAGAGGCGATGCTTTTTTCTGATTATTTCATGTTCTGGTGGTGAAATACGTACTGAAGTTGAAATTAATGTCTCCAAAGCTAGCCTTCATATCTATTCAAACAGAATGAAACACTATTGACTAAGACCAGAGGCACACTCTTCCCGTAAAGAGCCAAATCATAAATAGCTTCAGCCTTGTAGATCATGTGGACTCCATCACAGCTACTCATCTGAGAAAACAGACACAGGTGAAGCAAAAAGGCGGGCATGGTGGTGTCCTAAGAACACGTTATGACAAAATAGTAACAAATCATACATATGCGGTTAGCAAGCTGTGTTTAGCTCACTCTTGACTTGGACGATGGAAATATACCATGAAACAATAGTGATCATATGAATTAAAACACGAATCTCAATATGTAGAAACACTTCAATGTTGTCTCCATTATGTTCCTGGGATATTGTTCTTAGATCATGAAACCATTGCTTCAAAAGTTTACAGCAAAACCAAATTGGGCATCCTTGGAAAGTCCTTCATTTCCAAATCTAAGTAACAGAACTAAACTAAATGCAGTCTTGGTAGGATAAATAGTTGTAATAATACAAAGAAAATATAAGAACTGTCCAGAAAAAAATCCAACCCTTGTCAAAATAACATGAATGGTTGGTTACATGGCTGGATCCTTTCCAGATGGCCCTAGTATAAATTTAAAATAAGTAACTGAAAAATTGAGCGAACAAGTTGATGCAAAGTATAAAACCATGCAAGAAGAAATAACTAGAACAGGTGATCAGTAAGCTCTCATGAATTTAAGCAGTTTCCTGTATTCCTAACCTAACCTATGATAATTCGCATGCTATAAAATAGTGTACATAAAATAATTTTCAATGGCTGTATAATCCTAGTACGTGATCAAAGGGATATAGCCTCATTAAGTAATTTCTGAACATGATGGTTATTTTCAATTTTCCCCATGTAATTACTTTGCAATGAACATATGCATATCTCATATTATTTTTTATTTTCCTAAGATATATTCTTAAAATTGGAATTAATGAGTCAAAATCTATGGCTCCTGATGGAAACGGATAAAATGTATCTTGGAGAAAATACCTGTGCCTGGAGCATTGTAAGCACTCAATAAATGATATTTGTATTTTCAAATCTCTTTCCAGAAAGGTAGCATTAGTTTATGCTTCCATCCATGTTATATGAACACTCATCTCACGATGAACAGGCTAGTACCAACTGCTTAAATGTTAATAAAATTTTTAAATGTTTTATTTAATTGTAGGTAGAAATGCTTTCATTGTTAATTTACTTTGAATATAGCATATAAGTCAGAAGTGACTTCAAGCCCCCCAAGTTTTTATTGGTTTCTTTCCCAAAGACTATTATCATTCCTGGATAGAGGAGAAAATGATGTATAAAAATTCCTATTCCAACCTATAATTTTCCTTTTAAAATATTTATCTTCTCTGCTGGCAGATATACTCCTACATGAAATATTCTGAAATTCCTTGCTTTAGTATTCCTAAATGTTGTTATTAAAAATTTTCAGTAACTTTGAGACATCTTTATACACTTAATTTTCTATATTAATGTAAAGACAATAATAGTTGGACACTTTTTGTTACTATTTTTGAATTAGATACCTAATTTTCAGAAGTTGTTTTAACTGTCTGCTAATAACAGAAGATGAACTAGAACAATCCTGTTGAAAATTATACTCTTGAAATTAACTCAGGAGTCTTAATTTCAATTTATTGGGGTTAAATCTGAGAAATTATCAATATTCAGCAGGCAATTAATCAATATTCAGCAGATATTTATAAATAGCTTCATGTTCTTTGATTACCAAAGTGTTATTTGCATTTGCATCTGGTTAAGGTGTTTAGCCTCGTTTATGCCTTTATTTTTTTTTTTTCTGTTTACTCCTTTTTTATTTTTCAAATGCACTTTTCTAGAGTGTGAAAGTGTTAATATAATTGATATCTATGAGAATTCCCCTGATCAAGGCAGTATTTGTTTAAAACAAAGGTGAAGTAGTTACAGTCTGATTGCTTTTCTTGGGTACACATGTCCCTCTACCTCAGACTGAATCATGCTACAGCCAGGACATGGCCAATTTACCCCCAACAAATAACGGTGTTCTGGAGTTTATTTATAGCATACAGTTTCGACCATTGGACTTACAAATTTATATCTCAACAAATTTGATGCCATGCTAATCCACGGCACATTCTGATCATTGCTAAGTAATAAAGTTCTCCTTTTTGATGTAGGAGGAAAAAAAATCTCCCGTCTAATACTAACAATATTATCTCTAAAACTGTAATACATCATCATACATGCAAACCCAGAGCTGCGGTAGGCGAGACTGGCAGATTAGATGAACCACTTCAATTTCCCATCAATCAAATTATAGTTTATTGTTCAGCTGAACTACCTCAGGCAACACAAATCTAGAAAACTGTCATTTTGGAAACATTACATTTTTTTTCTTGTCACATTATAACCCAAGCTATAGTCATAAAAAAGAATGTCATACCATTACTGACTCATAATATTCCTTAATTTAAGAACAGCTAATTCATCTGTAGATTGGGTTTGGTGTCTACATGTAAAAGATAACAGCAGTGTTGGGTTATAATATTATCCAACCACATTGCTCCTTTAATTATTCCCAAAATAACAGTGACCAGAAATATTTAGTTAAACTAAGGATGGTTACTTCATGACCAATTTAAAGGGGAAAACAAAACAAACACTGCAATTTTTGATCCATGTAACATTTCAATTGTTTCATTTGTGTGCAAAATTTAATTTAAGATTCGATCTGTAAAGATAGAATAGTAACTTACTTTTAGTGTTCCTCACTTTTTTGCAGCAAGAAAAAGTGATTCAGCAGTCAGATTGAAATTTTAACAAAAACAAGTAAGAACAAAACTCCAATTTCAGAACATTAAAAATGTGATTACATTCTATTTGCCACATGTGTATCAATACATTTTCTGACACTTATTCTCTGAACTTCCTTTTAAACTGAGGGATTATCATCAATGCTGCTGCATTTTAAAAGCTTTCCTTTCAGTTCATCTCAGACGTATGAAACAAGCTGATAGAAATTCTACTGCTAGAAATATTTAGTTGGATGCATGCAACAATGACTGCTTTTCTTGTAGTAGAGGCATTACAGTTTGGGGAGAGAGAAAGGAAAATGACAAAATAAATTTTATTCTCAAAATACAATTCCCTCCAAATCGAATGAGGTATTTGTGTAAGAATAAACCTGACTAAAATCATGGTGGTTTCCAATGGCTATAGACTCATATTTATACGTAAAATGTGTTCATGATTACTTGATGAAGGCATAAACCTGCTGAAGAAATAATACTCATAAATAATACATGCTAAAGCCCAAAGATAATCAGACAAGTTATAAGAATATACCTCCCTCCACAAATGCATGTCATTGCTACATTTCATGTAAGGCCACTTAATTGACTACCAGATAAAGGAATAAACCTGCTAAAAGAATAGATTTACTGCGCACTGAGGCAATGCATTTAAGAGGTCTCCCCTGTATAAAAAGCTAGTTCCATTGGCTGAGCTGAGATATGTTCTTGAACGCATTGGGACTTATTAACTGCACTTTTATGTGCCTTTTATGCATCATTTAGTTTTGAAAAATCAGGAATTTTCATGATAGCAATTACTTATGCACCAAAGTCATGCGAAATTCCTGTGGTTGGTACCACAAAATCCACCCCAAGGAAAGACTCTACCCTTTTTCTTTTAACACCTCTAGAGTTTAGAACAGAAAAAAAGGAAGTGGCATAACACCAAAGGAGGTGTATATGGTTCCACTGAACGCTGTGGGTTTTCAGTAAAAAAAAAAAAGTAGCTCATAGGCCTGACACTAACCCTTCTGTAGATTTTATTTTGTGGGGATGGAACCAAAAACAGTTGTTTTTTTTTTAATCCTCTTTTGCAAATATGATAACAACACCTAACATGTATTGATAGTTCACTATTTGCCTAAGCCAATTAGTAACATTTGGTTATTTGTACCATTTTGTTTGCTTGTTTGTTTGTGTGTGTGTACAAAAACCTCTATGTTTGGCATGACAATAAACATCTTCATTCTGTCTTATTGAGCCAAGATTTGCATTTGCCTGCTCGCCATTTATTTCTCACGATAGAAGTGCAAAACCTACTGGCAATGAGGTTCTGTCTTTGGTTCAGCTTTGTTATAAAATCCAGCATTTCTCAACACCGTATAATTAAATGCAAATGCTAGGTTATAATTATATTATGGGTGTGACTACAACAGACCGAGGGAAGGAAATTCTTAGTTAAATCTGCTTCTACCTTGTTGTTTCTAGGTTTCCTGTGGTTTCTTCTCTCAACATTGAAACTGTATTTGATCCAAAGAGTCTAACTTAACTCTTCAAGACTTCATTAAGGTTTAACCCAATGTGCAGGTTTTGAGCCTTCCCAGGACAGTGAGGATGAAATAATGTTGCTCCATAGGCATCGTCAAGTTCCACTCCTTTCTCCTGCTTACGTTTTTCCATTTATAGACTCACAAGGGTTGAGTTTGGGGACTTTATAAATAGCAGCACCTGGTGAGGCTTACTTTTAAATAAGGTTTATGTCTTCAAACACATGACCCCCACTTCTTTCTTCTTCTCTTTTTTAAATTTGTTTGTTTGTTTGTTTTTCTACAGATAGTAGTGGTAGTGGCATCAGGAATAATAGTTACCATAAGATTGGTAACTTTAAACCCAATAGTCCTGACAGTCTGACAGTTTCTCTTATGAGAGGCCAGTTACGATAATGCTGCAAGTGGACTTAGGTGAAGCGTTCAGTGCCGGGTGGAAGAACGTGAGGCCACTCTTCAGCTGCAGGCATCTTCTCCTGAGGGTTCTGACCTGGGAGGAAGGCTCTGTGAGGGTCCCAGGTTCTCGGAGCCCCTGCAGTGTTGGGCTGATCCAGATAGTTCCCTGTTCTAGAATGCGAGCATTGCAGAGCTAGTCAGATGGCCTCTCTTTCTAAATGAGCAAGTCGGCGACCCAGAGCCATGGGACAATTGGTCCATGTTACAGGTTTTTTGAGGGACAGATTAAAGGCCAGTTCTCTGGCCCTCGGATTAGGACTTATGCCACATCCTGGTAGTTCTTGAATATTGTCTATCAGCCTGGGGGCTGGTCCACAATGAAGTAGGTTTTCATCCTGGGCTAAACGGAGACAAGCCACGGAAGGTGAGGTTTTCACAGAGCTGACAGTTTCATTTAAGGACGTGTCTTACACTTTGCTACCGCAGCGTCGATTTTTGCATGCAACGTTGGTGAAAGTCATTTATTCTTGTTGTGCCTTTGTTTGTGTTTGAATGTCCTTTCTTGGCAAAATTAAAATGTTGGCCACTCCAGGATGGAGCTCGTGTGTGTGTTTGAAATTTCATTGCTTCATGAAATGAAATAGTCCCAGAAGCACTACCAGCAACCGCCTGCTTGTCCCTCTCCAGCCCCCCATGGGCGCTGCTGGAACCCTCCCCCCTCCTTTCAATTTCCTTCTTGGCTGAATATGGCCTATGATTCTTGGCCACAGCCTGTGGAAACCTCCACGGTGCAAGCTGGGGTTTCAAGCCTGGGGTTTCAACAGAGCCATGCTACCAATTAAGGGGACCTATTTGTCAAGCCATTAGCCTCCCTGGATTTTGTTTTTCTTATAAAAATGAAAGGGTTGGCTAAGTTAACTTGAGACTTATTTTAGTTCTCTCCTTCTCTTTGTGGGGGTGTGTTTCGAAGCTTCCAGGTCTGTGTGTGAGGCAGGGCTTACAGAGTAATGTCTCATCAGTGTTGTTACCGAGGCTTGGTGGAGGGATGTGGGCAGGGGAGACACGGAAAAAGACAAGAATCGATTTTATTTCCCTGAAGAGAGCAAATTCTACCCACTTACACGCAGAACTCTGAACTGTTTGTTCTATGTCCTAAAGCACCTTTCCCTCTCTCTTTTCGGTCCTTTCTTGACTCATATGTTGGTGCTTAGACTCTCTGACATTTGCTTCTACAAGCTAAATGTAAATTATGATGATTTCAAATGTTCTGTAATGCATTCTCTCCATGTTTTTGTTGTTTATTGTTATTATTTTTTATTATTGGTTATTAATTGTTCAACTGATTGGGGTGACATTGGTTGGCAAAAGTTGCATGAGTTCCACGTGTATAAGTCCACATGACATTGTCTGTGTGTTGCGTTATGTGCTCACCACCCAGAGTCAGTTCTCTTTCCATCACCATATATTTGATATTTACGTTGTTGCTTCGAGTTTTCCCTGAAAACCTCCATGTTGATATCTTCATGCATGTCTGACTTTGAGAGGCGGCCTCAGATAAGATAAGAGCATGAGCTCATGTCAGCCTGCCTAGGTTCAAATCCAAGACCCACTATGCCGTGGCTCCGTGGCTTCGCTCACGTTCCTTAATCTCCCTCCATCCTTCAGTTTCCTTGTCTGCAAAGGTGGGTAAGAATGCCTGCCTCATGGCCGAGTCTTAAATTAGTTGGTATATGTAGAACATTTAGAAAAGGACATGGCACAAAGCAATGATTTACACAGCACCTACTAGTACTGTTTGCCAGCCTCTAACCTAAACTACTACCAGTCTTGTTCTCCGAGTACCTTTCTCTCTCTTAATCCTAACTAGCAACCTGAACCGTCTGCATTTACTACGCAACGTGGCTGTTTACTCATTCACCAACATCAAGTCACATTTAGAGTAAATAAAAAAAACAACTGATAGGGGAAGATTAGAAACAATTGGTAGTTGGGGGGCACATTCATGGACTCAGAAGTTGTAGACCAAGTGCTACTCTTGGGACAAAGTCACTCATTGTCCCCAGTGGTGTGCTTGTGAGATTACGTGGTCCCTGAAACCCTTTCTGACATTCCAGTTAGTATTTTGTATAGTCTGAGAGAACAATTTTTATGAAATAGATAAAAGGTAATTCATAGCAAGTGTGATAATCAGGCAGTTAACACAAAATATGAGTATGTACACATACACACATATATTTAGCAAATTAATCATGTACCAGATGGATGAATTCATAATTACCCTGTTTTGTAGATGACAAAACAGTGATCCAGAAAAGAGTTAAAGAAAGAAAGCATGCTAGCTATCCTACATAATAGAAAGTATAAGAATTGTCCACAACTTTCTACTTATAAAATGATAAAAAAAAAAATCTCTCTTAAACCTATTATTAACTTGGGTCAAATACGTTCAGATTTTCCTATAAATAGAAGTCATAATTATTCTAGAAATGCATGTGCCCAGTGTGACATTCTTCTACTTTCCCTTTTATAATTTCTGCTTCTGAAGATTTCCCACAAAATGTATTTGGGATTTAGACTTACCACAGCCCATATGATCTAACCACTTTCTTTTCTTTAATCCAGTGGCCCAAGTGTCTGAGACCCTCTGACATGACTGTAAGGCTATCACAGTAGAGAGATCCTTCAGTTCATTTATTGTGATTTACAATCATTTGTCCAGAGCGCATCTAGGTTTCTGTGTCCTGTGGATCAGCCATTCTCTAAACTGGGATCCAGCTCTGTGTTTGAGATATAAAAATGTAGTCCAAGTGGGAAAAATTCTGTGTTCCCTTAGCCTCAAAACATTCAGTTATTTGGGGATATTTTTTCTTTTAGTTATGCATCTCATAAAACAGAAAAATTTTAAAGATTTATTTTATTGTTTTTGACAGAGACTGAGATTGAGAGAAGCGGGAGGGCCCAGAGCAGTCTCCATAGTTGCACATCATTAGTTTTTAACATGGTTTTGTTCCACACAGGTGGGCGGGGGCTGCGCAGGACGGGAACTGGGCTGGAGGCCTCCCATATGGGAGACACGCCACCTCGAGTCAGGGGCAGAACCGGGGGGCAAGAACCGAACTGGAAGCCTCCCAAATGGGAAGCACACCCCAGTTCTGCATATGGAGCCACAAAGCGAATACTTAACCCACTGAGCCATCCCAGCTTCACCAAAACTGAATTTCAAGTGACAGTTTTCTAGTAATACTCACTTTCAGTACGTGATTATAGGTATATATCATACTGTTCAGACAATGTAACAAAATGTATAATTTGACCTCTTAAAAATGGGTGATTTTAGGCACAGGCATGAAAGGCTAACCTGAAGTGATTTATAAATAAAAGCCAGGAGGGGGAGGAGGGCAATGTGTTTCTTGACTGCCTTGAAACGAGACTGTCTTGTAGGTGTTTGTTGTATAATCTTCCATATCTGGAGGTTTCTACCTTCGATGATGAGCCTTTTTTATTTAACAAGGCTGTAATGTTCTATTAGAGGGAGAGGTGTAAAAAAATCTGCCATTACTTTTATTCCCAGAACAAATATGATAATGATAACTTTCTCTTATGTTAATAGGAATAGAATGAGTTCTGTCTGCTACCTATGGATAATTTTTAAGGAAACTAAAAAAGTTTCCATGTATATGTTAGGTATACCAAAGTGCCATTATGGAGGTTATAAGATTTACTTTATAATTTATAGAAAAAGAAATCTTTACAGTTCTGACATTGATATAAAATAGTTTTCTAACTCATGTGCAGCCATTTTGTCCTGGGCAGTAGACATAAAGCAGGTGAAGCAGTAGATGTTCTACTGTTATTAGAGTCAGAAAAGGCAAAGCAGAAAGAGTTGTTTTAGTAGTCTGTGAATTCTGGATAATTTACGTGTTTAAAAATATTTCATTGGTAGGTTATCATGACTTTAGGAGACTAAGATTTTCATAAGTAACTCAAACAGTGATGTGTTTCTATGTGATGAAATAATATTAAAGACGTTAGTGAATGTGAGCAAATTTAGACCACAAATTTTTAATGGTTTCTCCATGTTTTCTGAACTATTTTTTAAAAATTTATATAATTTGATTGATTTTAGAGAATTTTTTTTCAATCCATGTAAGTAGTAGTACAAGCGAAATCTTTCAGCATTTCAATTCTTGTGGCTCTAGTAATACATGAGAGAGAAACATAAATATAAAAATGTCAAGACAACTTTTGGTACTTTAACAAAGTCCATGAAAGAAAGATGATTAAAAAAAAAAGCTGAGATTTTTCCATGATTTATTTTAACTAATTCTGTCTTTATACTAAAGATTGAGTAAAAAATTCAAAACTAAACCTGGCATCTTGTGGGCATGGCAGAAAGAACAGTTGAAAAAAAAAAAAGAAGAATATATTTAAGCAATTCAAAACTCAAAGACATTTTGAAGAATGTTTTTGTCCAAGGGACATTTCATGAAATGCTAAATTTTGATTTGCAATCTACGATAGCTTTTCATTAAAGATACATGTAATTGACACACAATGAAATAGTATGCCTTTGGAGAGAGACAACAGAAAAATTTGTACATTTTCTCATAAAGCATGAGACCTTGGCCAGTGATTCTTATATCTCCCTAAACACTCAAAATGCTGGATCTCACTGTGATAAGGGGAAAAGAAATCTAAACAGAGGGGGGAAATCCCATATTTATAACTATTTAATTTACTAGTAATCCGTGACTCTATTGTTACTCAGTTTGCTGTTTATTGTGTGTCTCAAGGACATTAAAAAAAATCTAAAACATAAAAATGATTTAAATAACGTGCCATAAAATACAGGCTGGATACAGGAGGAAGTGAATGTAACAGGGTACTAATACATAGAATATAAAAGGCGGTGTGGTTGGAAGAACTAAGGAAAAAAAGACAAAAACAGGTGCAGTGACATATGATGTTAGCAGCTGGGGGCATAATAGATTGAGCTCAGAAATGGAAAATGTGGATTGAAAGCATCAGGGAGAGTGTATGGTCCAGATGTAACCACAGTACTAAGTGACTGCATCACAGTGCAGATAAGAGGCATGAAATTTAGATGCTGGGGCGTCTACCAATGACTCACAAATATGATGATTTCACCAGGGAATGGCAAGATTTGAAATGGTCCAGAAGATTTGACCAGTCGCTATCCTCTTAATGGGTGAGAAGGATGTCAGTAGATGAGAATGTAAGGTCATCTAGCTTATCAGAATGGGCTCCCAGGGGAAACAGATGGGAAACAGGCATACATACGGGTCTTAATTCTGGGAAACAGGAGTATGATTCTCAATTCTGAGCCGTCTTCCCAACTTACAGGACAGATTGGGTAAGGAAGTGAGGAAGTGATACCTAAGCAAGTAAATAGCAAGTCTCAGCACAGGTAAACTCCTGAACTTCAGGCAATAAGGCAAGTGTCCTTCCTGGGGGTACCCCATTGTTCAGGACCACTGTTCTTCCAGACAAAGCGCCCATCCTTTTACCCAATACGTCTGACTCTGCGGCCACCCTCTTGCCTTGCTCGATGTGTTTGGCTCCTCCAAGAGGCAGGCAGATACTAAGATGGAATTAGACAGGACAGAGATTGGTGGAAATCTTTGTGAAGAATATAAGAAGAGGAGCAGAACAAGGCGGAGAGAGCTCTCAGACCTCTCAGCATGTCTGATGCCTTAGAGAAGAGAGAGGGAAAGAAGGATGAGGTAGAATGGGTCTAGGGCAATAATGAGGTTCAGAAAACCTCAGCCAGGCTGATGCAATGCCCCTGAACTTGGTCTTCTGTATGTTGTGCTCAGTCATGCTTGGGATAGAACGTGCACAGCCTAACGAGTTGCTAGTGTCACAGGATAACAGACTTGTGACGGCTGGTGTCACAGGACACTGCTTGTGCAGTCCCTCTCTCCAAAGCAGGTGTAATTGTGCACCTCAGGAGCTGCCACACTTGCAGTAACACACCTGCCTGACGTCCGGCAGCAAGCCCGCTAGCACGCCTTATAGGATCACTGAGAAAATGGTGCGGGGCTCTGAGAATGTGTGGGACATGGTTGGAGGTCATATCTGGGGTCACCCTCAGCTATGAAATTTTGGCTCTGTGATTCAAATTCCACAAATCTTTATTGAGCACCTACTACTTCCCCGGCCCCGGAGACACAAGAGTGAACAACAAAATCCGAGAGTACAGCAAGGACTTGCCAATTTCATACCCATCATTTTCATGCTCGTCCTTCATGTCACTGCTCCGTAGTTTCAACTATTTTTACATTTGAAAAAATTATTATGTTTTGTACTTTGTTTAGTGTTTATTTAGCTTTATCTTTTTCCCACCTCTTGGCACTGATTCATGCATCCTATCTCCTTCTGGGTTCATTTTTTTCCGTTTAAATTAATGAAGTACAGGGAAGCAAAGATGGCTCAGCAGGTTAAGTACTTGCTTTGCAGCCCCGGGGTCCGAAGACAGGGTTGTGGGCCTAAGACAGGGTTGTGTTCCTGGCCTCGGCCCATGTGAAACCAAATGCTGGACTGGGGTGTGGTTCCCACATGGGAGGCCCCAGTTCGGTTCTCACCAGGGTGAGCTGCCCATGTGCAAGGACCCCGGTTCAGCCCCCATTCTGCGTATGTTTCTCAGATAAATCTCGCAACACTGATTTATTTCTTAGTTGTATTTAATCTGGTATTTCAATCATTCATGGAATTTCAAAATTCATCATTTTTTTCTAGAAATTTCATTTTTCCCCAAAATGTTCTAATCTTTCATTGAGTCCAATCCTTTTTGCCTCTTTCATCAATATTTACATAGAATAATCTTTCATGTAATTTACTTCAAGAGAGCTAATATTGCAGGTCATAACTCCACTTTATTGTGTAATTTGTAGTTCTTTTTCTGTTCACTCAGCTCTTGGTCAAGTTGACTCACCTCTCTTGAGGTCAGTTTACCCTAATTTCTCAGTGTGGGAGACCTGTATTTTGAATAATACAAATTCAGACTCCATACACTTGTGTGGAACAGGCTAGGGATTTTAGTTTATTTGAAAGATTTTTTTTTTTCCCAGTCAGAGGATCAGGCAGAGAGCACTCTTGTTGACTTCCCGACCTCCTACATTTTCCTAGAGCTTAATCGTGTGTTTTGATCTGCCCAACCAGGAGTTCAGCTGTATGCTTTATGCCTTCCTCTTTTAAAGATATATTGTTATTGTTTTTGAGAGAGAGAGAGAGAGAGAGAGAGAGAGAGAGAGAGAGAGAGAGAGAGATACAGAGACAGAGAGAAGGGGGAGGGCCCAGAACAGTCTCCATAGTTGTACATCATTGCTTTTTCCACAAAGTTTCATTCCACAGGTGGGCACAGGGGCACACAGGGCAAACGCTGGGCCAGGATCTCACCCCAGTGAGAACCAGACTGGGGGCACTCCCCAATTCAGTATATGGGTCCACATGGGCCAGGGCCGGGATTCAATCCTCGGACCCCGGGGCTGCAAAGTGAGCCCTTAACCCACTGAGCCCTCCTGGCTTCCCCTATGCCTGACTTTTCCTCATCTCCTGTCCCTATATGGCCCTTAAAATGCTGACCCCAGTATGTTAAGGTCTGTATCCATTAAGCTACTCCTAGACCCTGAGGATAGGCATTTCATTACCTACTACCCTAGCTATGTATTCCCTTTCAAAATTTCCGACCACCGATTCTTCCTTTTTAGCATGCGCGATCTTTTTTCTGAATTATGTATATATGTTATGTGGTTATATTAGAGGTGGATCTGCTCAGCCATCTCTGATGTGGCACTTATGTGCTCCCTACTTATTTTTTCAAATCTCTGCTACTGATATGGTAACATTTTTAAATTCTTATTTTGAAAGTCTACCGGTATGTACTCTACATTCTAGTGACTTAAGATACATATCTAGTTTTCTCAAGACTAGTGGAAGTTCTGCTTTTTGTCCTCAGAGAAAGTTCCTGATGGAGTGATCTTAAAAATCAACATCCGGGGAAGCCGGGATGGCTCAGTGGGTTAAGCGCTCACTTTGCAGCGCCGAGGACCGGGGATCGAATCCCGGCCCCGGCCCGTGTGGAACCATATGCTGAACTGGGAGCTCCCCCAGTTCAGTTCTCTCTCTGTCTCTGTATCTCTTTCTCTCTCTCACTCTGTCAAAATAAATAAATAAATAAATAAATAAATACATTTAAAAAAAAAAATCAACATCCAGTTCTAGAAGAGACAGAACGCTACTTGATGTTACGGGGTAGGCTTGCATGTTAAAGGAATTGAAAGCAATCTGGTGTCACCTTGGGTTTATTCCAACTGAATGAAAGATATTAAAGTATGAAAAAATATGTAGACACACATGCCTATGTCATTAAAAACTCAATTTTAATATCAGGCCACAAAAACTGACTTATAATCGAACACTTCTTTCACTTGAGGGCATTGATCAGGGAGGGGCATGACTGCTGGGAGCCCCTCCCTGAGTTAATTCCAACTTCTTCACACACTGCACAACTCTGGACGGATTTTAAAATATCTCTCTGTTTCAATTTTCTTATCTGTAATGTTTGAACAATAATAATAAGTTCTGCAGTAAGTTGTTACCTTGAATAAAGGTGTCTAAAATTATGAGAAGAACCCTTTGCATATAAGTAACATCTAAGTATGTTATTCTTATTCTTGCTACTTCTATTAACACAATTATTTTAAAGTTAGTGGTGTCAAAGTTGTAATTCTTTATCAGAATAAAAAAAAGAATTTTAGCTATCTCACATTTTAGTGATAGTAGAAAAATAATTACTATCATCTACCACCATGTGTAAGAGAGAAATATTTTAAGTAATAAAAAACACAAAAAACAAAGGTGACTTTATAAAAAGAAAAATCATTGCAATGTATTTGTATTTCTATTTCATTATGGGAGAGTAGAAATTTCATCATGAAATAGCAATAGTTTGGGATGTGCAAATCATTGTTTTAAATATCATTGACCAAAAGGCAGGACCAATTGCCTACCTATGGTATTTTATAATAGCAGGAAGGTAATAGAGAAAGAGCTCCTTGGATTTTAGGACCAGCAATCAAAATGTCTTGGCAAAAAAGGACTAAATAAATCTGGAAGGATCACTTATTAAGAGCCACTTAAAACATAAACAAATTGTTCAATTATAATATAGGAATTGAATATGTGTAAGTCTAAAGAGTAATTAGTATACCATTATGTAAAAACTTATACTGAGAAGACTCCAAGGAAATTTAACAGGAAGTAGGAAATCATTCATCACGGCTCTGATTTGCTATTACGAAATGTAATGCCCTGCTCTGCACACCACCATCTAAAGAACAACCGAAGAGCTTAAGGGTTCATATGAGCAAAGTGTGAGTAATCATGGGATATGAAAACAAATAAAAACCTTAACTAAAAGACACGGAATTAACTTTTTTCTTTCTTTTTTGCCTGGAAAGAATATGACGGAGGAACTATTTTCAACTACAAAGAGGAATTATTTTAGGAGATTCCATGTTGGCCGGGGCTTAATCCTCAGAGGGCTGGAAGTCTCTACTGCTTTCCACCCACACACCTGTCGGACTTGGTTGGATGTAACCTCTGTGTAAGATTCGAGGCCAGGCTGTGGGAGCATGTGCAGTCATTAAAACATGTGGAGGAAGAGGTTACTTCCTGCTGGCGTGGGGCTTATATTTATCTACCAGGGACTCAGATGCGTACACACATCACAGTGATAGGAATCATTATAGAGCCCATGCAATGCAAATGGAGTCAGACAATGAGAAGAACTTCCCCAGTGAAGCCGTTAGAATAGAACTTGGGAGAACATTCAGATGCCTGCACAGCACAGCCTGGTCAGCAGATTAAAAAGTCGAGTTGGAGTGAATATTAGGAGTAGGGCATGTTCACTGAGAGAGTTAATTTGCTTGTAGTTAATGGTGTAATAAGAAAGAACTGGAACGTAATTTCGAAAAAACTGATTGGAGTGACATTACCTGTCATAGGAACCTTGCATTCCTTCACCTTGGGAGAATCATTTATTATTTTTGTCTATTTTCTAAAATAGTACTTAAAATTTCAATTAAAAGAGCAATCTATTTTTACCTAGACAAAAATAGAAAATTGACTACAGGAAAAGTCTTAATGTTTGACACTGAATTATACATAGTGTCCTAAGAATTCAGGACAATTTCCCCCCTCTTTTCAGTAATTACAGTTGCCAGATTTAGCAAATACAACTACTATATTTTATCTGGCAGTCCTATCAACTATGTAGTTTGGCTCTGTCTATTCTGTGTTGACAGCTCTGTCCTGAGTTAACACATTCATGGATTGAAATATTCAAAAATAGTCTTTCTTCGGTTTCATAGGATGCTACACAGCTGCAGTGATAAAACTAATCCTCTGTCAATTTTTAGTTGTTTTTTGGGTGGAGAGCATATCAAGGATTTGCCTTCTAAATATGTCATCTCAATTTTACATTAAATTTTAACTACTATCATTTATCTTAAAACTAGTGTAACTAGTGAACACGTGTGTTTTAAAAAAGCAAATTATGTAAAAACATACAGTGAAAACTGTCTCCCACCAGACTCAACTGTTTTTATCCATTTGTGATACTTCAGTCATTTGTATAATCCAATGTATTTATGTACCTATATGGAAGCATATTATATATACTTTCCCGCACCTTGCTTTTTTTCATTTGACATATCTTGGAAGTCACACCATACGAACGCATTATAGCTTTATATTACTTTAATTGCTACATAGTATCCTATTATATTGATGCACCTTAATTTGTTTGAACACCCCACCCCCCCCAAAATGATGGCCATTTCAAGGGCTTCCCCTCACCATATATTTTCTTTTATGAATAGAATTGAAACAACAGCTATAAAGCTGTTATTTGCTATCATTATTTAATGTTTTTCATAACTACGCTTCCCCATGACTCCATAAATAAAAATGCTATTTCCATTTTTAAACACTTTGCAATTGAGTTTTAGGACCAGCCAGGAACACCCCAGGGAGCTAGTTAGTGCGCCTTGTTTGCCTACTAGGTGCCTGCCCCTTCCTTGTGCTATCACTTCTCCTTACCTAGAGGGGGTTAAGCGGTGACATGGCCATGCATGCATGTCCTGTCCACACGGCCCTCAGCAGCCTGGGACACGTGATTCGTTTTCTTCCATAGTGATTTAAAAAGGACAAGTCACCTGACCACACTCAGGGGGTTTACAAGCTGCAAAGCCCAGGTTCAAGAGCACAGTTGATTTAAAACACACTCTCAGTGATAATAGGATGTCTCAGATTTCAATATCAGAGAGAAGGGCATAACTGTTCGAAAGTAAATAAGAACATTTTATAACAATGCAAAGTAGGACTCTATAAAAAGGGATCCCAATAACAATAAGTTGCTATTCTTTAGCTGCAGAAATAAAAGGTTTCTCTTCAGGCCGGATAACTGTGATTATATTTCTGTCTTTGAAAGACCTCTGCTTCTATAATTTCAATCATTGCAAACGACTACAACTTCCTTCTCTTCCCTCCCTCCCCCAACACAGATCTATTGGTTTCTTATTAATATTTCAGGATGGATTCCAATTAATCTTTAGGGGAGAAAATCAATCTCTAGAAACCCCTCCCCAAATTCATCATAACATAAATGTCATAGAAGCAATTTCATTTTTTGTTTAGTGAAAGTAAAAACAAAGAGTTTGAGTAGGTTTTATGAAATATCATACTTAAGGTAATTTAAATGGCTGATAAATAGCTTCTATAAAACTTTCATGTATACATTTCAGCAATGAACTGGATTTTGAAGATTTTGGCATAGAATGCCACAGACAGGAAAAAGAGAAATTATAAGTTAAAAAAATTATGACTGCCAAAAAAGGATACACTTTTATTTCTATATATATATCACATTATATTAACATTGTAAGTGAAACAAGTGATCATATATTAACTTCCGCTCATTAAATGGACGAAAGAACCAAGATGTGGTGGTGTTAATATCTTCTTAACTTACATAGTTAACTAAAAGCCTTATGCAAGAGCCTTTCATTAGTTTCAGGATTAATTTTTAAAGTTTCTATTCCCTGTATTCCTGTGTCCCCCTAAGATTTATGTAAGTTCTTTTTGGTCAACACTTTTGCATCCACTCCATACAGAGTTGGTGAGATTATAAGTCAGGTTTGATACACTCATTTTGAAAGTTAGGATAAACTGGTCAGAGATTCACTGAAATGGTCAGTGATTGTTTTACCCAATATCATGATCAAATCAGTAATCAATTATGGTAGTTATAGAATACTAACTAGGTATATTGAGAGGCATCACATAACTAGAGTGTACTTTTTGCCTTGTTGATGAAGTATGTATAACATTGGACTTCCATGCCACAAAGGATTTGGAATGAGAATGAGATTTATACATATACATATGAGGGCTGTCCAGAAAAATATCCAGCCACAAATGCCTCTGTTTTACATATTACATGGCTGCATACTTTCCAGACAGCCCTTATATAAAATTTTCACAGTGCTTTAGTAGAGACTTGCTGTCAAGCTGGTGGTACAAGACATTCACTATTCTTAACTTAAAGGAGTTGTGAAGAGTTATACTGAACAACTTTGGTAAAATGAAAACTCTGGATTTCATACAACCTTCATATAAATCTAAATTCCATCACGTATGGATCTTGCCACCTTGGAAAAGTTGTTAAGTATGGCTGCAACTTTTTAAAATATAACAATAGCTTGAAAGGATTAAATAGAAATTATATATATATATATATATATATATATATATATATATATATATATATATATTTGATAATTTTCCAAGCAATTTGGAAAAGTCAGGTGTTGCTGTGGTAGGTAGTAATTAATGAATCCTAGTCAGTCTTTAGCTGATAGTGAATATCAGATATTGATTAATGAATATCTACAGCTGTGTTTTACAACCTTTGAGGCCAGCAGTCTTCAAAGCATGCCCCCAGATTTCTAAGAAACACTGAGCTATTTTCAGGAAATCCTCAAACTCAACACTATTTTGCTAAAATTTCATTTATTATTTTCACTTTTTTATTTGGGTTGAAATTTGCAGGCCGTGTTGAAGCCTTCGCAGCCCTGGCTTCTCAGCATGAATCAGGTAGCACCAAACTGTATCGGAAGTCCTTACACATTTGAACTAAACAGTAACAAGTCCTCGATCCTTGATAAAGCAATTGAAGCCAGGTTTTTAATTAAGTATTGAGACTGTCATGGGACACAACAGGTGAGATTCATTTTTCATTGATCCTATACATTTAGGTTGTTTTCTACCTTCTATCTCTTTATTACATCTATATACATCCATCATTCATTCATACTATCAAAACCTATTTTGCTGTATGTGTGTATGTGTGTGTGTGTGTGTATGTAGACACACACATTCACACACAAATACATATGCCATACATGTACACATATATTTTGTATTCTTAACTGAGTTTGTGGTTATACACCATTACCATTTTCTTAAGCAGCAATCATGCATATACTTTAAAATGAGGGGAAAGTGATATATATCTTACATACATCTATACACACTGTACATATCTATCTATCTATCATCTATCGACCTATCTGTCTATCTACATACCTATCTATCATTTATCTAGCTATCATCGTCTCAAATGTAGGCAGCTATATCTCTCTCTCTATCTCTATATCTCTGGTTCTAGAAGTGTGTCCATTATTTGGCTAGAAGGAGATGGAGAAAAGATAATCAAGACTGTGCTGTTGCCTGTTTCCCTTTAAGGGAGAGGTGGCAACCTTGAGCTGACTTTAAAGGTCAATTCCCACCTGTGCTCTGTGATGGGGCCTCACCCTCAGGATTCTGTGTGCCACCTCAACATGGCAAAGTTTTCAGCTAAGCAACTAAAAGAAGCCAATGAAACATGTTGATCTGAAATTCCACAAAGCCCCGTGTCTCAGGATAACACACACAGAGTTCCATAGACCCTGTCCTGGCGTGGGAGGCCCAGCCCTGTCCTCTGGGCATGTGTCTGTGGTTATCCACCTGGCCGGTCAGTATAACAGTAGGTATCTCAGTTACAGTGGGCAGGAGAACCCTACAGTGATGCACATTTTTACCACTTAGTAAAATAGTCCTCTAATAGAAACACAAACTGAACTAGCAAAACTACTTGGAGTCCAGGTCATTTTGCTATTTTCCTATTGTAGGGAAGAAAAAAACTCCAAAAGCTCCAAGCTTTTACAATTCCCCCTGCTCTCTTCTCAAATTTGGAGAAGGTACTTCAATGTAAATATGGTATGCATTTTAGTTTGTTTTGGGTTCTAGTTTAGATTGCCTGGTTTAGAATATACATCCAGTCGTATTCCTCTACCACAGTTAATGAATGGGAGCCTTCATTCATAAGTACGTCCTGTGTGGATGTTAAAGCAATATCACGGACATTATTTTGGATAGAAGTCTCACTCCTGCTGTTTCGAAAGCAAATGAGCTAATGCTGTAATTTCTCTTCTTGATAAGATTCATCAGCAGTTGATTCCCAAAACTGCATGGTAAGTGCATGCACAAATGTAATCAACCAAATCATTAGCATTTATTAAAGAAGACAGTTTCAAATGAATGGGTAGTGTTGAAGAAAGGTATAAATATAAATCTCTTTCTTTCTAAGTCCTATTCAAATATACAAGGACTGTCCAGAAAAAATCCAGACATTGTCAATATAAAGAGAATGTGGATGGATACTTGCCAGACAGCCCTCGTATAACCAAATAGATGTTTGAATACAATCAAATGTATTTTTACTTTTTTTATGGAAAAAGGGTCGATATATAACCTCCCTCTCCCTCCCCAATCCACACCAGTAAAAATATCAGATTCATGTGAAATAGTATCTATGTGTAAAAAGATGCATTGATGTCTTTGCTCGGCCTGTAACCTTTGTTTGCATTTTGTTATAAAGTTGATAGATACATCTCTTTGTAAGGAGTTACCGTTAAGTCCTCTCAGGAAAGTTCTTTTGAAGTGTGTTTATCCCTGCTTGCTCCAGATCAAGCAACGTTAGGATAGCTACCACGTTTCCACCTTTTTCACATTAAAGAGGAAATATAAAGTTAAATTTTGCCAGAGACTGTTAATACTCCTATTTTGCAGTATAGTTGTGGCCAGTGTCAGATTATCTAATAGTTTATTTGTCTTAGAAAAAATGAGATTGTAGACTGCAAATATGTAATTCTCAAAAAGTCATGATTTACATTTTACTTTTTAGATTTTAAAACCCAGTTGCTTACTATTAAAAATATCTACTACCTACTATAGAATATACTACATTGTACTATGTTAATATAAATCATATTAATATAGATGTTTTTGGCAAGATTCTTATAAATATTTTTACAACTTTTGAAAGCTTTTGAAATATCATCCTTCAGTCTGAGTATTTACCTGTACAATGTTACATGTTATTTAAGAAATTCCAACATATTTCATGAAACAACCTCTCACTTCTGCAAACACAATTAAACTTGACCTCAACCTGTATTAAGAGTTAAGTTAGTCGCTTATAGTAGTTACTAAAAGTTCACAACTCCCTAAAATACCTCATAGAAATATCTGTAGTAGATCCAGTCTACTTTTCATCATTCACGTGATTTAAATTTTTAAAAAATTAAAAAGGAAAGACATTGTTACGACGTCCATTTTAAGTTCATTGTAAGGCCGATCTTCTAATACCGTTTATAGCGCCCTACGAATGAAAGAGTTCTTGACAGAAAAAAGATGGCAAGAAGTGAGAATTTGTTACTAGGTCATAGATTTGGGTTCCGCTGACAAGATTCTGAAACAGTGGAATCATGTATGCAAAACTAAGTCAGGCACAAAATGTGTCTAATTACTCACTGGTTTGACCTGACAGAGACAGGGCGGAACATGGAAATTCAAGTGTATATTTTTCACCCCATTGTTTACCATGTTGTAGATATGACCTTATCAGTCCCAATTCTGAACTTATGCAGAAATAACTGATTATTCCTATTTTTCCATTTCGAAATCAAGCAAAGCTAAGGATTGAATCAGACAATCCACAGTGACTTATTAAAAGAATGCATTTTAAGCATTTCAGGAATGGGCACGCATAGACCAGTGACAATGCCTCAGAATGACATAATTTAATTATTTTGTGAGTAAAGAGCTACCTTGGTCCTCTTCTAATCCATAGAAATGTTAAGAAATGTGGGTGAACTTTTATGAGGTGAATATATTTGGGATATACCAGAAAAATCAGACCTTAGCCTACATGATCATTTCTCTACACTGTTCAGTTGCTTTAAAAAGATGCCTCTGTCCTGGTCCCTGGCCTCTAGAGTTAATGCTCCAGTCACACGTCACATCGTACCCTCAGCTGGGATACCTACTGCTGGTTTTTCCCTCTTGTGCTTAAAACCGACATCATACACTGCGAGATGAAGGAGCCCGAACACTTCTTAAGAAGCACGTAGTCATGAGACTTCACCTGCCACCGCAGATAGAGAGAAAAGGGGCAAGGAGGCGGGGCGCTCAGCAATTTCAAGAGCCACAATTTACCATGGAAGCCTCTACTTAATATTCCGCTTGATCTGCCAAGTTTATAGCCTGGCAAATCTGAATACAAATGTCGATGCAAATGAGAATTCATTATTCTTACAAGGTCTTTGTGTTGAAGCTTAATGTAACTTGGTTCCTATGGTTGCTCAGGGAATGTAGATTGTAAGACAGCATAAAAAAAAAAAAGATGAAAAGAAGGGAAATAGAGAAAGAAAATAATAGAAATAGAAGGAAATGTTTGAAATGCACTTTAGCCTGAAATGTGAGGACGCCCAGAAACAAAAACATGGTCATACCACCTCTCCTCCTTGCCAGTTACAAGATATTTACTTCCCATCAGCAACAGAGGAGTTAACCACTCAAGAACATTCCACCCACAGAGAAAACATAACAATTCTCCTTTCACTGATTATAACACATTGTTCCCATTAGAAAACCAATTCTTCAAATTGTCAAAGATTTTTACCATTCTTTTATAATTACAGAGCTCATGGGCTGGTGGGACCTACACATTCCGATCTCTTAAGAAGACTGCAAATGCATTTAAAAAAGCCCACCCCACAATTCCCTTCCTTTCATTACGAATTAATTGCCATATAATTCTGAATCAACATGTTAATAAAGCTAAAATGAATAAACTACACATTGAAAATTCTCAACAGTTTAACATCATTCATTTATTGTTTACCATCACCCATTGCACGCAAAGGGTGCAAAACCCCCAAGTTAGGGGAAATCCCGAGAGGCTGCAAAACTGTGATGATAATCCACACTACATTGTTCCGATGAATCTTTTGCATGGTTAGCTGTTGTTTACATATAAATACCTTCTCTGGAAATAAAAACGGACTGAAGGTAACAGAGGCTGCGAAGCTTAGCAGATACGATGAGCCCAAGATCATTGCAGTAAGGCTTGCTTCTTCATCCATAAATAAAGCACATTTGCATCCATTCAGTCAAATTAGCTCCATTAAAAGGGGGGTTATAATTAGCTCCTCTTTCTGGTTCACGGGCAAAATTCTTGCATGCCTGCTGTTTTGATTAAATCCACCATTGTCTTCCCATAGCCAGGGCTAATTCTTCCAAGGGACTCTGCAGTGAGGTGTTATTTTATTCTGCGCTTCCGTGAGGTGTCTAATTGACGGCAGGTCCCAGCAGTGTTTCCTTAAGCCATCCTCTTTGTCTTGCCTTTGAAATTTACCAAATCTTACAAGAAATCAATACTTAATTGATTATTCACTTTCCTGCAGCTTCAAACAGCGAGCACGCATAAGATCCTGGAGTAGTCCCCTGATTTTTCTCGTGCAGCAGGGTGTTTGGTGGGCAAGCTCTGCAAGGGTCCAACAGCACGCCTTCGTTCCGTGGAGCCGTGCACTGGTGTGGCATGCCAGCATCTGATAAAGAGGACCAAGACGCTCTAACGAAGCAGAAAAAGTTCCTGCATGAGGCAAATCCATCTCAAGGCTTTGGAGGAAAGGCTGAGGCAGGAGCAGTGGGATACCAGAATATTTTATGAGATATATATATATATATATATATATATAATTTTTTCTTTGCATTCATCCTTTGGCTTTTTGCTTACCCGTCTCCTCCCATGGCATTGACGTGGAATATCCCAAGTGCCACCGAAGTCAGAGAAGTCCATGCCGGAATGGGGGTGAGAGCGGTGGTGTACCTCTGGCATAGGATAAGGATGGCAGGCACGTACTATTACGAAATGTAGGACAAATTCAAGCAAAAGAGAGGGAGAGAGAGGGGGAGAGGGAGAGCTAGAGACAGATGGCGGATCTGGCCGGGAGCCAAAGCCAGTGAAATGAATTACATTGCTGAATAACTGTACACCATTGATTCTGCCACTTGTTGCTGCATGGCCGGGGGGGAAATAAAAAGGGAAAAAAAAGCCCCAGTGTACGCTGGAATCCCTTATTTGTCATGTGTGCGACAGACAACTTTCACACGTGACTCAGTCCCTACCATGCCACGCTCTGGGTGTCTTGGCTGGGTGTGTAGGTGCATGGGAAGGTTTTGTGCATGGGTGGGTGCTCCAGGAAAGCAACCGAGAGGGTCCACGAGTGGGAGTGTGGGCGAAAGGAGAGAGGATCTGCAATCCAGCCATGTGTGTTTGATGAGGAATGGAAGGAAGACTGGTATTCAGAGACGTGACTATGTGCCGCATGTTAATGTGGGCACACGGGACATCCTCCCCCGCCTTGAACATGACTGGCACAGGAGTGCAGCCCTCTCTAGACCAACCACGTGCGAGAAGCAACTCACGAGGTATTAGAACCCGTCCTCACTAAACCTACAATGGGCACCACGATTTCCGCAGAACGAGAAGCTGCTCTCTCTGACAAGGAGAGAAGCCGGTCCCAGAAATACGACGTTGGGGGTGTTTTCAAGAAGACAGCCAGTCTCAGCAGCTTGTTCAATAAATGCTTCACACCCAGGATGAAGGCAGACATTATGGGATGCCCAGGGGGCTCTGGAAATCAAATACAATGTTTGAGTAGCACAATTTGAGGTACATTATAAAAAAGCCATTTGAATTGCCAATGAGGCGACACATATCTGCATGCTAATTAGACCTGTGTCAAGCTTGGTGTGCAGCCTGCTGCTGATGGGGAAGAATGCGTAGGTTGCTTGGCTGAGAGATGGTTTCTGCATAAATTATCAGCTGTGTCCTACTGATCATTTTCTCAAACAAACACGAAATGCGAGATCAAAAGGCGATTCTAAAATTAAAATTATTGATTGACAAAGCCGAGATTTCAGAATCGAATTAGACGAGGCACAAACAAAAGCTGATATTATTACCGACTATGCCTGAACTAGCAGCCAGATTGTGCAGGGTTTGTAATTTGTCTTTGTTTATGCAGCCAGGATATTAAAAATGTAATTAAATGGTAAAATGATCTGATCAGAAATAGCCACCTAGTGGCAAGTATATTATTTAAAATGGATTATGAAGGCATTGGTCGGTGCAAATAAAAAGCTTTTATTTATTTATTTATTTAGACACACCTAGCATCTCATTGAGATCTTGCTAAGCAATTTATCTTTTGCTAATAAGTTGTCTTTTGTGTTTTGTTCCAGAGATAAGAAATATCATTTATTACCCTCATTTGTACGCTAATAAATACTCTGTTATTACAGGTGGCATCCTGTTATTACAAGAACATCTTTCATAAATGATGGCATATTTTTGTCACAAATGGTAGCAATTCAACCTCTATTTCGCATGCTCCTCATATACATTAGGGATAATAATTATATATATGCTCAGCAGCCAGTAAATTCATTTCTTCTTCTTTTGCACTGCCTCATTGGAAGTGGGTATGGACAGCTCTGGAATTTGGCATTTGTGATCACCCTGATCCCTGCAAAGAGGGTTTCAAAGCCAACCCACTTGTTCACTGAGTATCGTCTTCAATTTACTACCTCAGAACAGATACAGTTACTTAAAAGCGTGTAATAAGGTGATTCAAGTGATTTATAGGTTAGCTCGTCTCTCATTTAGCAACATTTTAGAAGTGCCAATGAATTATTTTAGGAGCAAATTGTCTAATATAAAATTTATTAACCAAAATGCATCTACTGTCATCTAATTGTGGACTTCGCCACCGCCAGCTGCCAGAAATAGCCTTGCGATTCTCACACAAAGCATTTCACATGCGTGATACATACTTTAAAGAAAAATGGGAGCCCTGGCTTGAGGTCTACAGAAGCAACGTGGGAATCCATTTATTTTCCTTTTTTTTCTTTGCTTTTTTTTTTTCATGAAATCACTACGGACCAGTTCAATTCCCTTTCAAGAAATTCACAATTTAGGGTTCTGTCAGCAGCTCTGGGATCTTTTGTTAGGTGCACTTAAAATGCCAAATTAAATATTAATATGTGGTTAGAGTCATGCTATTTTGTAAGCCCTGAAACCCTATTAGTAAATCATGATCTGGTGACTGATGCAAGAAATTTCGAGGCGCCAACAGTGCAGATTGCTTTATGCCCATCAACCTGATGGATCACTAATTTTTAGCAAATTGGGGCTCTGGACTCACAGCTATAAAGTGGTATGCATTCTCCCTCAGTAGAGGACACGGTCCACCTACTACAGCATTTTCAGGCAGACTTTTGTGTATAATGAATATCAATCTTTGCACGAGCAGTGATCTACTATACACTTTGAGTTGTGTTGCAAAGTTCCCCAAAAGTCGAAGCTGTAGATTTTCTTGATTATTTCTAATGACTCGAAAGGAAAGAAGGGCAGAGGCTAATATGAGAAGTGGGGTCTATTGATCCCATTAGCATGCTTTTAAAATCAGAAACTATGAAATAACAATAACATTCTGGAGAGATTCAATAGCAACTTCTAAACTAGCCTGAGCTAGCAGATGGGGCCACCCACAAAAGATCAGTGAGAAGACTTTGAAAATCAACTATCAGGGGGAAGCCAGGATGGCTCAGCAGTTGGGCGCTCACTTTGCAGCCCCGGAGCCTGAGGATCGAATCTCGGCCCCAGCCCATGTGGACCCATATGCTGAACTGGGTTGTGCCCCCGGTTCAGTTCTTGCCGGGGCCTATGCAGGAGGCTTTTGGCCCAATTCCTGCCCTGTACAGCCCCGAGTCCAACTGTGGAGTGAAACTACATGTTAAACTAATGCTGTCAACTATGGAGACTGCTCTGGGCCCTCCCCCTTCTCTCTGTCTCTCTCTGTCTGTCTCTCTCTCTGTTAAAAAACAATAAAAGGGAAGCCGGGATGGCTCAGTGGGTTAAGCGCTCACTTTGCAGTGCCGGGGACCGAGGATCGAATCCCAGCCCCGGCCCGTGTGGAACCATATGCTGAACTGGGGAGTGCCCCCAGTTCAGTTCTCTCTCTGTATCTGTATCTCTCTCTCTCTCTCTCTCTCTCTCTCTCTCTCTCTCTCTCTCTCTCTCTCTCTGTCAAAAATAAATAAATAAATAAATGAAA
>PVKE010003029.1:0-60241 GCA_004027555.1 Craseonycteris thonglongyai
CTCACAACTCTCATGTCAGGGACTCTGTAAGTTTTGAAATCACGGCTTAACTGTAAGTATGGCAAACATTGATGGAGAGCCTCATGCTGACCATAACCTTTTCTCATCTGAGCCTCACATTGCTCTTCAGGTAGGTACTAATACTGTATTTGGGGACATTTCACTGATTGGAAGGCTGAGACTCAGATAGTGAAGCAAGTTGCCCAGGTCACTCTGTCAAATGACAGAACATGGACTCAAATCCATGACAAACTCTGGAGCCCTGGACTCATCATGGATACGTGGTTATGGTCAACTTGATGTGATTTGGCCTCACTTCCCTCTCCCCAGGGCCCACTTGTCCTCCCTATTTCTCAGTAAAGCAGGAACTCTTGAGCCTGGAGGTTCCTGCCCCAGGTCATTAAAATACCTGCTAGGCCTGCTGGCCCCTGAGCCCCACACTGAGGGCCGCCCCTCTGACCCATAACTGAGTGTGGGATTGCTGAGAGCTATGATCTGCGGCTGATGAGCCAAATCAACCTGGCCAGAGACCATCCTTCTTAGGCAACTTCTTTTAGAAGGAAGATTTCCTGGCCCAGGACTGTGTTCTGTTCCAGACTGCCTACAGCCTGCCCCCTCCATGGCCCCCGACGTCATTGAGTCAGCCTGAGGCCTGTGTGTAGGCGTCCTCTGGGCTTCTGAACATCCTGTGTCTGCCTTCTGCATACCTATTTTCCCTTCTCAAAGACTCCCTCCCATCAGGGCTTGTTTTTATACCCTGGAGTCAACCAGCCCACAGAACAATTAACATGGGTCCCCCAGGGGCACCAGGAGCCATTCCTGCATTACAGTCTCCTGCCTCCAGGGTCTGGGGAGAGCCCCTCCTCCCTCTCCAAGGCCTCCAGTCTGTCTCCTTCAGCCACAGTTAGGACCTCCTCTTTCAAAGAGCTTCACTGCTGTCCCATTCCCCTGAGCTCCTATCCCCTTGCAGTCTGAGCCCTGGGAGTGGACATCTGTATTTATCTGTCCAATATTCCTTGTGCTCCTTCTTCTGAGAACAGCACTGCCTTTCCTCTGGAAACCACCCTTCCCTCACTCCATGAGATTAGATGGGGCCTCCAATCACATAGTACCCTTCCTTCTGACCACCCTGATTGGCTCAGAGATGGACATGTGACCCAATCCAGGCCAATCAGAATCCTTGCTTGGGATTTTTGCATGAGAAATGTAGGAAGAAAAACTTTTGTCTTTTTCATTTGGGTTTGCTAAACTGGCACGATATAAGCCCAGCTGGCACTATCTGCATCCCATCTTCTCCCCTTACCAATGGGAGAAAATGAAACCAACACACAGAGAGAAGCAGAATGAGAGAGTACGTTGCTTATTATTTGAGTTTTTAGAGTCCATAGTCCCAGTCCCACCACAATTAATGAGCCAGATTTACTTTCTTACTTATTATTTACTTACTTTTTATATACTTTTTCTTGAATTAGTTTAAATTTGGTTTTGGTCACTTGTACTGTCACTCATAGGGTCTTTCTAGTACTATGACACATAAAATGCCTTCTGGGAAGTCTTCTCATAGCAATGGCAGTCTCCTTTAGAACAGCAGTTAGTTCTATGAAAATGTTCATTATGTATTTTTGATAGAAAAGAATGTATGCAATGAATGAAACATCATAATAAAATAAACACTTGTAACCTACTATGTGGCTCAAGAACGAGAGTGTGACTGAGACCACTGACCCCACCTGTGGGCCCCTCCCCTTGTCCCATAACCTGTCTGTCCCCAGGAATAACATTTATCCTCAAATTTATGATGAATATTCCCTTGCTCTAAAAATTTTTAAGATACATTTATATGATTTCCTTAGAAAATATTGTTTAGCTTTGCTTTTTTTTTTAAGATTTATTTTATTGTTTTTGACAGAGACAGAGAGAGACAGAGAGAAGGGGGAGGGCCCAGAGCAGTCTCCATAGTTGTATGTCATCAGTTTTTGATTTGGTTTTGTTCCACACAGGTGGGCGGGAGCTGCACAGGGTGAGAACTGGGCTGGGGGTCTATTGCCTGGGAGGCACGCCCCCTCGAGCCAGGGACCGAACCAGGTTGGGGGTGGCAAGAACTGAACTGGGGAACTCCCACATGGGAAGCACCCCCCAGTTCAGCATGTGGGTTTTCACAGACAGGGACCGGGATTTGATCCTCGGTCTCTGGGGCTGCAAAGTGAGCGCTTAACCCACTGAGCCATCCCAGCTTCCCCAGCTTTGCTTATTTTTAAGCTTTAGAAAAAAATGGTATAGTGTATGTGTTCTTTGAAACTTGCTTTTTTAATGCATCATTTGTTTCTAAGATTCATCCATCTTATTGCATGTAACTGTAGTTCATTCATTTTCACTACTGCATAATATTGATATTTACTACATTATGAGAATAGACCACAGCTCATAATTTATTCCTTCTGGCAATGGACATATCGTTTTTCCATAATTTTGCTATTATGAACAATGCTTCTTTGAACATTCTTGCACACATTTTTTTTCACACAAGTGCAAATGTTTCCAAGGTATAGACCTAGGAAAGGAATGAATTGCTCTACAACTCTAGTGTGTGTGTGCAAGTCCAACTCTACAAGATAGTGCCAAGTTATTTCCAAAGTGATTGCACCTACTTTTACCCCCCATCACCAGAGCCAGTACTGCCAACATCCCACCACCACTTGTACCCTACTTATGAATCCCTCCCCCAGTGCCTCACACAGTCTGATGCGTCATAGGCTCAAAAATGGCTTATTTACTGACTGCCTAAGACAGTGGAATGATTGGGTAGGTGGCATGAAAGACAGACTATCAGAAAATGCAAAAGGGAGTAGAGACCACCTTCACCCAGAAAGAGGAACAACTGGAAACCGTAGTATCTCTGACAGTCAGTGCTGGCCACAGACCACACCCTGAGCTTCTCTGGGCCGATACCCTGGACCCCACCTGGAGGCCTTCACGACTGCTCGGTTCTGACCTCGGTGCTCAGCAGGACCTCTCTTCACTGACACAAGTGTCTAGTCTGCGCCTGCCTTGGGCACCTCATGCCGGCCCTGCCCGCCTTGGAGCATTCCATAGTGGCTTTCCAAATTGCGGCTCAGCTTGTGCTGTGAGTCTGGCTGGGGAGCTTTGAAAACCCACTCTTTTGGGAATCCTATCTATGAATATTAATACCCCACTCAAATGGGCCCCAACATCAGCTTCAAAACTATTAGGTTTCCCCTCTCTCCTTACTTTGATTTTTTTTTAAGTCTTTTTTTTTTCTTTTAATAGGCAAGTCCTAGTAACATGGGAGAATTTTCTTACTGTTTTCAGCCATACCTAAAATACATCATCTTTACACACACACACACACACCCTCTCAAAGTGCACATTCCTCACTTCAAATCCAAGGTCTCCAAGAAGAGCTTTCTGTCGAAGGTCAGCAGCTCTGATTACATTTCTTTATTTAGAGCGTTGTTTTTGCTGAAGCTGATGCCATTACCTTTGAGGTCACAGAAGTTGAGCCCATTAGAATCTGCCATCAAGAGGCTCCCAAACAGGTTAGACAGTGATATTAAACTTAGGTTCATTTGCCTACTGTGGTTTATTGATAGGTACCCCTCTCTTATTACTCTCTCTCTCTCTCTCTCTCTCTCTCAATTTTAATGGAGTCTATATTTTCCTGATTTGCAACCACCAGGCTATTAATGGTGGGAAGAAAAGAAAGTTGGGGCATTAGTCCCAGATGTCAGTAACCACCCTTATCTCTGCTCCTAAATTCTCAACTCTTCCAGCAAATGACCTACTTCCCATGGCCCTAATATGGTTCAGTGACACCCACCTCAGGGGCTCAGGATGGCCCTGGCAGGAGTGCTGTGTCCCTGGTCCTGCAGAAGTAAGTGTACAGGCTGACCATCGACTGGTTGCTTGACTTCTGACCTGTGTGCTCCCTTCCCCCATCTTGATTGCTGGAGCCCTAGTGTCCATGGAGCCACCATTCCCTGTCCTGGCCCCTTTACCCGCACCCCCCCCCCCCGTCCTGGCCTTTTCTGCCCTCATTGTTGGTCACAACAGTACTGGGACACTGGCTTTGTCTTGGGGCTGCTGAACTGAACTCTCCAATCTGCAGACGGGGGTGGTGATAACACTCACCACACAATGAAGGTGGGCTTACACTTAACAGGTGCAAATTGTCAGGTGTCATGAGATTGGCAGAATGAGACATTTGGAGAATGCCTTGTGTTGACATTGGGAAGGGGGTGCTGTCAGGGTCAGCTGGCAGTGGGAGCAGGGAGTCAATCAGTCCAACTGCTCCAAACAACATTTTGTTGATATTTATCCAAACAGAAAGCAAATGTAATTATCCATTGAGCTAGAAATTCCCACCCTAGGAATGTTTCCAACAGCAATACCAAAGACCTACATATGGAGATGTCTGTTGTAAGATTGTTTATGGTAGCCAAAACCTGGAAACCATCTCAGTACCTATTTTCCTATGTGATATAGCTGTGCAATGGTATGCTTATGCAGCCACTTAAAAATTGTGATTCATGGATTAATATGAAATGATCTTTAAGAAATATTGCTTTGTGAAAAAAAGGCACAAAATAATATTCTCTGCCATCTCCATATCTGCTGTGTATCTGCTGAGAATATTTCTGGAAAAATTAAAAATGAATGGATAACAGAATATTGTCTAGGGAGGAGGATGGGGTGGAGGGAGAGTTCTTTTGCTGTGAGCTCTTGCATTCTGCCCTTTTACAGCATGTGTGTATTATAGGAAACACGATTTTGAAATATAAAGATGAATATAAAACGCTTTTATTCTAATGACTTCCAGGTTTTTATTTCTGGAACACTTACATTGTCACAGATTGTTCCTCTGACAATGACCTTTTAAGAATGGAGATATCATTCACATGAGGGAACTGAAAGAAGGATGTGGGCTCCCCAGAGTTGGCCCCTGCCTGCTACTGCCTCAGGAAAGGCGGCCCCCCAACTCCCTGTCACTGCCACCTGGTCGCCTAACCTGGCCATCCATCTAGCCAGCAGCCCCCACCTCTTCTCTGGCCCCCAGCTCCTTGCTGAGTGTCACAGGTGCAGGCCAGGCCCCGTGCTCAGGATACATGTTAGCATCAACGTGCCTGCCTTCTGCTTCCCTCCGTCCCCACATCTGGCCCTGGGGTCCAGGCCCCTGTAGCTTTCTCACAGCTACTTGTCCCCTTCTGTCCATTCTTCACACAGCTGCCTGAGTGATTTTTCTAAGCATTAGGTCATAATGGTCATTGCCCTCCTTAAAAACCTTCCCTATGGATCCCTGTTGCTATTAGAATAAAATCAAAACTCATTACCATGGGTATGAGGCCAGGTGAGTACTGGCCTTGCCACCTCCTCCCCTTTGCCTCCCCTACTGCCCCTCACTCTCACTGCTCCAGCCACACTGGCTTTCTTCCTGTTCCTTGAAAGAACCCAAGCACATTCCCGCCCCAGGGCGTTTGCATTTGCTGTTCCCTGCAAGGCAATACTCCTTCTTCTACCTCTTCACATACCTGTGCCTCATCTTTCAGCTTTCATCTCAACGTCACCGTTCAGAGGCCTCCTTGACTACTCTAGAGTCCCACAATTAACCTCCTTCTTTGGAATAAGCACTTGGGGTCAAGCTCTTTGCTCAAAGTCCAGGAGGAGACGACATGAATTCTCTAATACCTTCCTGGAAATTTATCCACTCAAGGGTGGGGATGGGAGTAAATATGCTTTTCTGGGGGCTGCAGGGGTTGGAGTGCCACAGGAAGAGGTAAGGGTGGAATACATTAGGAGAAACAGGTCCCAGCCTGGCCTGGGGTCAGGGCCTGGAGAACAGGTGGTAGAACCTGGAAGAAAACAAAGAACTGAATTAGGTGCATTTTAATTAGACTATTCCACTTTAAGGCAACACCTACTGGAGCATTGGTCTGCTTAAAAACTGGATGAAGGCTGTCAGAGTGTGGTGCTCTGGGAGAGGCCACCTGGGGTCTGCATATGTCTCCCCCCCACCCCCCCAGCTCAGGCCCCCTTCCCAGCACCTCCCTCCCCACCAAGGTTCCGGAGCAGCCACCCACAGAGCAGCCTCAGGACTGGGCGCTGAGTCATAAGACTGTGGTACCTGCCAGGGGGGACAAGGGTGGCAGATGGCTTTACGTGGGTGTGAGTGAGGTGGGGAGGGCCAATGAGAGGGGGCAGTGACCCAAGGAAGTCACCTGGGAGATGTGCTGAGTCCTATAAGGAGCCCCAGCTTTTCCTTTCTAGCGTGGTCCTTCCCATCTTCCAAGAATGCCATTCCTGCTAGGGCAGCTGGGGGCCAGGTTGGGGTGCACAGCAGCCCTGGGGGGCCTGAGGCCTGAGGCGCGGGGCTTCCGCTCGGGCCTCCTGGCCGGGTTGGCCCGGCTGTGGGAGGCAGAGTCTGGCTGTGTTTATCCAGGCCGGGCACTTCCGGAGCAGATGGGCGCCTGTCAGTGCTGCCAGCCAGGAACTGGGCTGACGTGCGCTCCTTGCCAAGTGGCAGGTGACTCGGGCGCCTGGAGGGGAACATGTGTTTGGCTTGGCTGCGTGGAGGAGAGCGCTCTCCAGGCTGAGAGCAGCCTGCACACCTGAGGCAGCACAGCCCGAACTCCTGCGGCACACAGTGCAGCTCCCACCCAAACACGCCCGGCCATCTCAGTTCCTGAGAGCTGGGGCCTCTGGATAGACGGGAGCGGGGTGGGGGCTTCAGGGTCTTCCCAGAAGCCACTGCTGAGCTCTACTTCTTGCACCTCTATCTTGATGTATTCATGTCCTAGGGCTGCCATAACAAAGTACCATGAACTGGGTGGCTTAACCCACAGGTACTGACTCACAGATCTGGAGGCTGGAATTCCTAAATCCAGGTGTTGGCAGGGTTGGTTCCTGAGGGAATCTCTATTCCATGCCTCTCTCTCAGCTTCTGCTGCTTGCCAGCAATTGTGTGGGGTCCTAGCTTGTAGATGCATCACTCCAGCCTCTGCCTCCATCTTCACATGGCGGTCTTCCCTCTGTGGCCTCTGTGTCTGCTCTCTTATATAAGGACACCAGTCCTATTGGATTAAGGGCCCTCCCTACTCCAGTGTGACCTCTTGTTAACTTAATCATGCCTGCAACAGCCCTATTTCCAAAAAAGGTCACATTCCAAGGTTCCAAGAAGGACGTGGATTTGGGGGGGGGGGGGATACTATTTAACTCAATACACTTGGATTGCTCATCTGCCTCACGTATTTTTCCTCTGTCTCACTCTGCCATCTAGAGAGTGGGCACCCTGTGTCTAGGCCCAAGTGTGTATGTGTGTGTGTGTGTTGGGGGAGGGCAGGCTACCATTTTCCCAAGAGCCCACCGACTCCTGAGCCTGAAACTGAGTTAGAAAGCACTCTAGAAAAGCAGGGATTGCTTTTACTAATATGCTTTTTTCCATTACGAGGCAATCAGCTCAAAATTGTAGTTTTCTTTTTAAGATTTGTTTTATTGTTTTTAGAGAGAAGGTGAGAGAGAGAGAGAGAAAGGGAGAGAGAGAAAAGGGGAGGGCCCAGAGCACTCTCCACAGTTGCACATCATCAGCTGTGACACGTTGGATTCCACACAGGTGGATGTGGGGCCGCATGAGGCGGGAACTGAACTGGGGGCCTCTGGCATGGGAGGTGAAAACCTTCACCACCACAGTTCAGCATATGGGTTTGCACAGGCTGGGACTGGGATTTGATCCCCAGACCTCATGGTTGCAAGGCAAGCACTCAACCTGCTGAGCTACCCCTGCACCCCTCAAAACTATAGTTTTAATCCTTTATGCGGTCTCGGAGGCCTTTGGGAGTCTGCGGGAGAGCTCTGGACTTCCACTCAGGGAAAATGTATGAGCAGACATGCACAACTCTCTCAGTGGTGAGACAGCCTTCCAATGCCCATCTGTCTGCCGGTTCCAGAGAGGCGTCCTCAAGGCCCAGGAGTGCCTACCCTGGAGCCAAAGGGCGGGGGTCCCACAGCCCTCCCCCTCCCCCACAGCCCAGCACCTTGGTGCTTGGAAGTTCAGTGGTTCTGTGCTAGGCAAGGGTGGAAGGAATTCATCAAGTCAGACCATTGTGTGTGTATGTTGGAGGAGTGGGGCGCATTTGTACCTGGGGTGCTCTGGTAAGGTAGGCATGACTAGGGGGGATGTTCAGGGTCCAAGAAAAGGGAGGTGCTCTGACGTGGTGTGAAGATGTTTGTTTTTCTCCTGCCTCAGTAGCCACCACACTCGAGACAATGTTGAGAAGAGGCCCGGAACCTACTGTGATGTGCTATTAAATAGGAGGGGCTGGGGAGTTGAAGCACAATAAACCCACCCTATCATTTATGTAAAAACATCCAAATCTTGCCCTTCTGTACAAACATCCCAATGTACAAAATACCCTCTAAGGATAAACCCCAAACAGATAGCTGTGCGCTGCGTCTGGGAAGGGGTCTGGCCCTGGGCGGCCCTAGGGATGGCTTTCTCATGTTGTTCCTTCTGTTTGGTTTGACTTTCTCCAGTGAGAATGTATTGAAATGTTAATGGAGGATTAAATAAATTAAAAGATTTTCATGAAAAGGCTCTTGAGATGCTGAGAGTTTCAGATCCCTTTGAAAGCTCCTGGTGCACCTGCTCCCACACGAGCCCCGCCCAGAGGGAGGCGGGAGCCTGGCCCTGCTGCTGACCCAGCTGCTTCCTGCAGAGAAGCTGCCCGGAGTTCCCCTCCCCCCTCATCACACCCAGCCCCCAGCAAATTCTAGCCTGCGTGTTCTCGGGCCTGTGCTTCTCAAGCCAGTGGCTGCAGAAACCACCTGGGGGGCTTGTGAGAGGGGTTGCTCACCCCCAGACCTGACGTTTACTTTTCTAACACGTGTCCGTAATCTGGTGGGGGCAGATCTGCTACTCTTTGAGGGCCACTGCTGTAGACAAAGCGCAGTTACTGTGCCCGCCGGACTCACCCAGAATCCAGGGAGGCGCTCCAGCCGGGAACAGAAGCCCGCGTGGAGAGAAAACAGGGCAGCGAGGAGGGGGAAGGTCTTAGGGGTTAGGACTAAGATGCCTCGCAGTGGAAGACTGTGCTTGTCTCAACTATAAGGGAACTGGGGAACATTGGCCCCACCAGGGGACTTGAGGGACAAGGGGAGTGAGCAGCTTCTTCCAAGCCCCCACCAGTGCTCAGGGCTCAGCTCTGCTCCTTAGTGTCTGATCATGTGCCTCTGCCCCACACTGTGACAGAGGCGAGGGCTGGAGGCTGGGAGGCCGGGAGGACACGGTGGGCCTTCAGCTTCCCCTTTACTCCCTTAACAAAGTCTCCCCTCACCCTCTCCTCAGGGGACTTGATTGAACACACCGGGTGTCCCTGGCCCCTGGCCCCTGGCCCCTGGCCCAGTGACTGGCATGGAGTCAGTGCCCGATACATGTGTGCTGAAGAGAAGAAAGGTGGGCGCCCAGCTCCGCCCCAGTGTTGGATGCAGAGTTGTGACAGAAGGAAAGAGGGAAAGGTTTTCTGCAGTACTTTTCCACTCGCTAAGCTTTCTGCATCTCCCCTACAGCAAGTCCCAGTCGTCACTGTGTCCAGAGAGACTGACTGTGGGATTTATTTGTTCTCCCTGCAGTGAATGTGCCCCCCTCCACCCCCCGGGGAGTATTTTCTTAACAAAGGAGGAATCTCACGCACACCATGCATTAAGCCCTAGGATGGAATGTGGGCTCTCAGGGCCAATTGTGCAAGGTAGGGATTCAGCAGCAGTGGGCTCCAGCCAGTCCCTCCACCCCAGCTCACATCAGATCAAACCTCCTGCATCTCTCCTTAGGCCTCAGCAGTTATGACAAAGATGCGGGTTCCCTGGAGGCTTGCTTTGGAGGAAGTGCCCCAGGTGCTACCACTCAGGTGGTCTGGTATGTATGGTGGCGCTTCTGGGGAGAGCTCGGCGCTGATTGGAGCATCTTCGTCTGCTGGACTGCCCCGGGAATGATGAAAGAGGATCAAAGTAGCCAAATTCTTCTCGTAGCTTCTGAGATAAGCTCTCCTACCAAATTGAGGTGGCAGCAGTCTTGGCTACCTACCAACTGGTGACAAGTTGACCTGAGAAAGGGAGTCAGGTCTGCCCCTTGGGAAACTCAGTGAGGGTGCTGCTGGATATTCCTCTGTCCCTTTAGTTCCTTTTACCTGCTGGGGGCAGCTGGTGGTGACCTGTGGAGGGACAGGGGTGCCTGGTGAGCCCGCAGATCCTGCCAACCCTTTGAGGCCCAACTGCCAACAGTGACCAGTGACTTCTGATGAGAAAAACCCAACTGCCCCTTCTCAAGCCTCACCTTCTCTACCTCTGGAGAAGTCAGCACCCCAACTAGTCTTTCTTTTATTCCTCTAACTTTGTATCAACAAGCACTCACCCTGTAACAGTCACAGTGCGGGGTCTCTGCAAGGGGGTAGGCCCTGGTTCCCACTGGCGTGGAGAGAGGGACGTGGCAGCAGGCTGTGAGTCCAGTGTTTGATGAAGGCTTGGAAGGAAACCGTCTAGAAATAGGGTTAAGGGTTGATAGATAAAGTTGATAGGTTTAATAAGGGTTAAATAGTATCAACATCGCCTCTCCTTAGGGTGTCTTCTGTGCAAATGAGCCCTGCCCCTGCAATAAGAACAAGAGCAAATATCATTCAATCATGTTCTGGTTTAGGACAAGAACTTAGAACGGAGTAATTTTTGATGAGTAGTTTAGTGTCTTTGAACCTCAATTTTGTCTTCCATTACAACAGATTCCTGCTCACCTTTTGGAACTCATATAAGAGTCCAGAGGAAACTGGTTTCTTTAAGGAAGTTATGCCTACATGAAACATTTTGCCTACACATTTTAAAGAGTCCCATCAGGGTTGAAGCTAACAAGGGATTCTTGCAGCTCATCGCACTTAAGTGGGAAACTCTGGGGAGCAAGACAACCCTTATCCCCAGTTCCTATTCCCTGACTTCTCCAGATCTGCCCACAACGCCTTTTTGGTGTCTTGCCAAAGGCATTCAATGGGGGAGGTTTTGCACTGCAGCCACCTATGGGCAAGATGGTCTTCCCAGCCACAGAGGTGCAGGAGAGGCACAGGCACCTGCAGGATTACGTTGGTCCACGAGAAACAAGATTCACTCATTGGGCCCTTTATTCACTCCTTCATGCAGTAAATAGTTGTGGGTGGCCTATTATGTGCCAGGACTGTGCAAGTTGCTGGCATTCAGAGGTGAACAAGGGAGAGCTGTCTAAGTGGGGTAGTAGGAGCAACAGACAAACAAGTTAAGAAGTCCATACCTTTGGAAAATGATAAGGACAACAAAGAAAAATAAAACAGAGAGAGAGAAAGGCCTGTCAACATCAGACAGAGTGATCAGGGAAGATCTTAAAGAGAAGGTAGATTGAGTTGTGCTGGGAAAGACGAGAAGAATTTCGCTCTGCAGAGCATTTCAGGCACCAATGTCCTAGGACAGGAATGAGGTCAGGGTTCCAGGAGCTGTGTGAGAAGGGATGATGGGAAGGTCAGAGAGGTGGGAGAGGCAGGCAGGGGCTAGTCCTTAGGACCTCCTCTTCTGCCCTTGCAGGGCCTGGTGAGTCCGTGCACGTCCACCTCCGCCAGGAAGCCCAAGCCCTCCCCTGCCTCACTGGTCCAGTCTCACCAGTTCCCCCAGCTCCCTGTGGCAACGGGCTAGTATGGGAGGCATGTGAGAATTGCAGCATGCTTGCTCTTTGCCCTCGAGGAAGGGAGAACATAGAATTTATACGGACTCCATGAGAGAGCTGGCAATACCTCTGGACCAGGTGAAGCAAGGTGGGGCTGACCACTGAGGCTGGAGGCAGGGGCGTCAGGGAAGTAGGCTAGATTTTGACAGGAGTAAGAACTAGAAGGCAAGAAGGAGTGAGAGTGGCATTCCATGTAGGAGGAACACAGAGCCAAGGAGTCCTCATGGGGAGGGAAGGATCAGAGGACAGTCACGCTCAAGTCAGGGTCACTAGACCCAGGGGTTGGAGAACGTTAGAAAAGCAAGGAAGATACGGCAGTGGTACCCAGCATTCTCACCACGAATGACGAATGCCCAAGGACAGGAATGAGAACTCTGGAACTAGACTAATTGGGTTCAAGTTTGGGTTCTTCATTTACTAATGATGTGACTGTAATAAGATACTTTACCTCTCTGTGCATTATGTTCCCCTTCTGTAAAACAGTGATAATCACAGTTCATATTTGCAAAGCCCTTAGACTAAATAATTCCTGGTCCAGCGTGAGTGTGATATAGGTAGTGAATGCTAGTGAGCAAGTGAGACCCTACCCTGAAGGTGTCAGGAGTGCTCAGATGTTCCCAGGTAGGGTCATGCATGGATGAAAGGGCGCTATGGTGTGCAGAATGAATTAGAGCTAGAGAACCTGGATGCAGGCAGGCAGGCAAGATAGGAGTCTACTGCAATAGTCAAGGCACAAGGTTGGGGGTGCCTGGGGAGGAAGCTGCTGGGGAGATTGGAGGGGATGGTGGAGGAAGTGCTCCTTACCCCTGGTGATTTGGGACTGGATTCGGGCAGTGGAGTGGAGGCTGAAGCAGTAGGCTTGGGGTGGGGGGGCGGGGGCGGGAATGTGGCTCTATGGTCATAGAGGGAAGGTGGAATGGTTTGAAGGAAGAGGGTACACTCACATGGAGCTGTGCTGTCTTTGAGGCAAGGGCTCCTCATGTGTTCTGGGTGCTTTCTCCTCTCCTGGGTCTGAAAACCAGGAATCCTGGAGGGTTGGATTCTAGCTCCAGAGAGACATGAGAACGAGGGTGTTAAAGCGGCCTCGAACACCTGCATGTGTTGGGAGGAGGGTGAGTAGATGGGGAAAGAGCAGTAAATATTGGATGAGACTGAACCACACATCCTCTGTGTACTGCATTGAAAGGGCAATCAGACACGACAGGGTCAGTTCCATGCTTTACCCACACCCTATGTGGGGGAGGGAAGCTCATAGTCGAAACCTAGCCCAATGCTGACCACACTCATCTTGTGCCCCCATCTGGATTCAGGACATTCTTGGGGTCCAGGGACAGTGGTTGAGATCAATAGCATTTTATTATTTCCATTAACAAGTATTGACTGGGTGTCTGTATCAGGATTCACCAGATAATTAGCCACTATCCCATAGAGTTTTGGGGGCATCTACCGTGTTCAAAGCTCCATTTAAGGCATGAGGTCCAACGTAAAGTAAAACGTGTGATTCCAGAAACCCCATTAGTGTCAGTTTTTGTTCTTCCGTTTTTAATTATTGATGATAACATCTTCAATACAGATGTCAGAGAACCGTATCCTGCTCTCAGTCACAAAAATCTTGGTTCAGGCTGCTTTTATGTATAAATATTCCCTCTGATCTTCTGTACAACGAATTATTAATTATAGGGATAAATGTTTTTGTGAAATTTTCTTGGGATTCAGTCAGGTTTCATCAGCTTCTCAGTTTTTTTTCAAAGAAATGTATATATATATTTCAGAAAAGAATCAAAAAGAAAATGAGAAATGACCCATATTCCTTTCACACAGATGAGCCCTTGTTTCTGCTATTTGTTTATCTATTTAATTTATTTGTAAGCCACTCATGTTCTTTATGGACCCATTTAACCTACAGCGTAAGGTTTTGTTGTTGTTTTTTCATTTTATTTCTCCCCCCTCCCCCCAGCCCCCTCTAGCAACTTCTAGTCTGTTCTCTGTGTCCATGAGCTTGTCTTTTTTATTAGTTTATTTTTTAAGATTCCACATAGAAGAGAGATCACGTATTTGTCTTTCTCTGACTTATTTTATTTAGCATAATGCTCAAGGGTATTATGTTTCCGCTTTTTAAATGCACATGGAAAATAGTCCAAATGCTAGAGAAAGAGAAGCAGCATCCTCCCATTGATCCTCCTGCCATTCTAGTTTCTTTTCCTAAAGGTCTGTGCTTTTAATGATTTCTTATCTATCCCTCCAGAAAATGTTGAATGCATTTATCTGCATTATAAATGCATTTGTATATCCTGTTCTTAGAAGGTTCTCTCTGATCTTGTGTAGTCCAGTCTTATGCGGGGATTCTGTGACAGTGTGAGTGCAGAGACGTCTGGTTAGCTGGTAGGCATTCCACAAATGTCAGAGCGTTTCCTCGGTCCCTTTTGGAAGGAGCCCAGGCTGCCAGTTCTAAATAGATGTCACAGAAGGGCCTGTCAGCAGTTGCCCCTCAGAATGACCTGTCACTTTATTTCCCGGCTGCAGGAAGAAAAGCGTGGGAGTCTCCTGACAGGAGATGACAGGGTCACATGAATTCCTCACCCTGGGTGTCTGCTCCCACCCCAGGTGCCCAATCAGTCTGCATTCTGGGAGGCTGGTCCCATCTGTCCTTGGCTGGGAAGGAGTTCCTGCCAACAGCTGGGACAGTCCCCTGATATATGGCCCTTGTCACCATCCCCCTCTTCTTTTTCTGATCTCAGGTTGAGACCTCTGTGACCCCGTTGTCAGGGGGCAAACGGCTCACAGGAAAGGTCTCTGCATCCTCCAGGATCCAGAGGCAATGTGGCTATTGTCAGCCAAGCTGCATCCAACCCCAGGAAGTGAGAAGGAAAGGCGAGAGTCCAGCTTAAGGACGTGGGGCTGTGGTGATGGCCAGTGATGGCAAAGGGTGAGCGAAGGCCACTTGTTGCATGCTGGGAAGTGTCTGCCACAGCGCTGGGTCCTTTGCAGGTATTCTTACTTGGCCCTCCCAGCTGCACTTCCATTTTATGGATGAGGACACTGAGTCTCAGAGATGTGAGCCAACTTGCAATTCAGTGCGGAAGAGACTGAGTGAGGACCAGGTTCTGACCTGAGTCCAGAGCTCGTGTTCTGCCTCTGTGCCAAGCACAGATAAACGTGAGGGAGGGGACCAAGCAGAGCCCCCAGAACTGAAGGCTACCAGCTCGCTGCCGATTCACAGGCATGGGCATGCTTCTCTTGCGGTGTACTTTGATCAACCCTGTTCTCTCCATATCCTCGTGCCTAGAATAGCCCCTGGCACACAGTAGGTGCTCAGAAAAATCTCTGTGGGATGAAGAGAGCGGACAACAAAAATGGCGGGTTAGCTAACTAGATGGGACGACCCCAGACCCCCAGGCTGGCATTCCCTAACTTGTCTCAGGGCCCTATGACAAAAGGGGTGAGCCTAACATTGAGCCACCAGCAAGATTTTGGAAAGTACCACAGGTTTTGCACTATTCGATAAGCTCCTTGCCAGACCCCCCAGGAAAGAAGAAAAAGCAGCACCTAGCCAGGATTGGGGAGGTACAGACCCTTTCCCCTATGTAACATGCAGTGGGGCAGTGAGGCACCAAAACTGGGGTGCTGGAGGACTGTGGCCTCCTGCTGACACCTCACTGACTGCCTGGGGTGTATGGCTGGGCTGGACCAGGCAGGGAGGCACTGACAGGAAGGAAGGGGGACAGGCAATTCAGCAACAGGGCACCTTGTGACAGGTCGCACTGTGGTGACAGCTGGCCTTTCAGGGCTGTGGGAGGGAGGGAGGTCACCGTGGGGTCAGCCTGGGTTTCCTCCTGCTGAGCTGAAGCCGAAGCTCACGAGGGAGTCAGCAGTCCACAGGAGCACATAATAATAATAGCCAGGGCAATAATTACAAGTGTTCACCATGCACTGGACACGGGTGCCTTGCATGTAATTTTCTCATTTAATTCTCACAACAAATTTAGGAGCTAAGTACTCTAGTACTTTATCTTGACTGTACAGATGAGCAAACGGAGGTACCAAAAAATTGGGTTGTAAGCGGGATTTGAACCATGGGCCTGGCTCCAGAGCCCTTGTGTTTGACCACCGGGCCCACTGTCATGATCAGGGCCAGGCCCCTAAGCAGCCTTTCCCACCACGCTGTTTCCCTGGGCCTTTGAGAAAGGACCTACAAGCGTCGGTCTCTGCCTGCTTCCACTGTCTAGGTGAGCCGCTGTCACCCCTGGACAACTTGGGGGAAAGCGGAGAGAAGCTCTGGGGGAGCAGCTCAGGGAAGGCCCTGGGAGGATTGACCAATTGGACAATCGGAAGAAGGGTATTCTGGGCAGAGAGCTGAGCATAGGGGCACCACAGGGTGTCTTGTGGAGTGCAGTTCAGTTAGGTAGAGAGGAGCTTTGAAAAGATAAAACTGGAAGGCCACAGATAGAGCAGCAGGGTCTCATCACTCTTCTGGATGTGGGAGGCGGCAACTGGTGTTTTAGACAAAGCAGCACTAATGTGAGCTGATGGTACTAGGAGCCAGGCCCTGGGATATGTGCTGCACACACCCTCAGAATGCCCGTGAGACAGGGGCTGGCATTTCTTCTTTCCAGGCCTCAGTGTTAAGGTCATGCCATAGGAGCCCTGCACTTCCAGGTAAGAAGTCCTTCTCTACTGGTGAGACCACATGAAGTGGGTGTGGCTTTGATGGAGAGGGAGAGAAACCCAGCCACCCCAGGGTTCCAGCTGAGTCTATGCCTCAGCTGACACCCCAGCCAGTCAGAGGCTGCCACATGCATGACACCCATACCCCAAGATGAACAGAACTGCCCCAGCTTGACGCACAAGCAACGGAGATGAGCTCCCTCCAGCAGCCCTGCCCATGTTGCAGAACCTCGAACAAATGAATGATTGTTGTTGTTTGAAGCCACTACAAACAACAACAATCATTCATTTGGGGGTGCTTTGTTACTTACATACAATAGCTATTTGAAACAGAAATTGGTCAGGAAACTACCCTTGGAGATGAATGAAAGCATCAAATGTAGGTGAGTCACTGACCAAGAGGTGAGAAGCTTCTGGTGGCTGGGCCCCAGCCTGGCTCACCCAGGTCACTAGTCCCTTTTCTTTGTTTAGCTGCCATTAATTGACTCATTTGTGTCTGTTTCCTGAGCCCTGGTGGTAGGTCCCCTGGGGCCGTGGCCCAGGGAGCTGTGTTCTTTTTGCCCTCTCTCCTCAGCTGGACTTCTGCACATAGTGGGGGCCCTGTTCCAAGTGCTATCTGACTCACACAGTCAATGTCTTCTAAGTCAGGCCTTTATCTCAAGAAACCTTCAGGGCCAAAGTGCCTGGTTCAAAGCCTAGCTCTGCCACTTGTTTGCTGTATGCTTTTAGATAACTCAAGTCACTTCCCTGAGCCTCTATCTTATCTATAAAATGGGGAGAATAATACCTGACCTTGTGAGGGTAAATGGGATAACATTTATAAAGAGTCTAATACAGTGCCTGGCTTATAGGTGCCCTCCCTAATATCTATATTCTCTAAATAGAGTGAGCAACTTTAAGTTCTAGTGACCCCTGCATAGGCTATCCCTAAAACCTCTTCCCCACAAGTCATCATTTTTGGCTGAACTCTCAGATTGCAGGCCTGCTAGAAAGAGGCTAGCAGTAGAGTGAGCCCCACTTTTAGGTTGAGAAGATCTGGGCTCTAGTCTTCCTTTTCTGCCTAACAGCCAGGAGACATTGGGCAAGCTGCAGGCACTTCTGTGCAGTGGGGGTTCATAGCTCCTTTTACCTGGCAGAGTTGCTGTTCGGCTTCACTGGGGACCAACGGACATGGAGGAACCATGTCATTGAGATAGTGTCTGGATGGTGATGCCATTTTTAGTCCCTTCAGTAGGAATCGGTTCACCAGAGCTGGGCTGCCCCAAATTAAATTAAGTAAAATAAAAAAGCCCAGTTACTCAATCACACTAACCCCATTTCAAGTATTCAATAGCCACATGTGGCTGGTGGCTACCATGTTGGACAGCCCAGATAGACACTATTTCCCTCCCTGCAGAAAGTTTCATTGGACGGCATTGCACTAGGGTTGGTTTTTCCCATAGGACAACCAGCATGGGACTAAGAGGGAGAGATGGAAACTGGAAACCTGAGCAGAAATAGGAGGGTGCCGTGGATTTTTTTAATAGTTTGCTTTCACAGACCCCGTTTGGCTGGCCAGATTCAGGGATTGCTACCACCCTCAAACCTCTCCCAGCGTACAGCCATCCTGGGAAGCTTCTCTGGAAATAGCATTTTCTCACCATGAGATCAGGGAGCCTGAGAAACAGGAAGTGGACAGAGTAGGCGGAGAACATGAAGCCAAGCTGAGCACTGAATTCTGATTTATTCCCTGGCCTGGCTGCTGGTTGGAGGGCCTGTGGGCTGGCAGCTTCTCTTCCTGTCCTCCGTGCAGCCTGGTCCAGAGGACGAGGCAGGCAGCAGGAACAGCATTGCCTGGATGATGTCGCCTGAGAGAGGTGCTACAGGATCGATTAGCCAGCCGTAGGGTGCATCCCGTGACCCAGCTGCCAATCCACAGAGGCTCCCTGGGCCCTGGATCCTCTCCTCTCTCCAGGCCCTGGCACCAGGAACCCAGTATGCTCAGGGTCACTAGCACCAGACATTGCAGCTGAACCAACAGGCTCTGTGACGGGAGAGGCCTGGAGAGCAGCGGGGACAGACCCCAAAGGCCCCTCCACGAGAGACTCAGCTGGGAGAAGACCCCAGGGAATCTGCACTTCCTGCTCTATGGAGCTCTTTCTTGTCCACCCCAACCTGACACACATATCATATTCATCTATGTACACGAACAGACTCACAGACAGCAGGCACCCAGACATGTACACACAGATCTGCCCAGAGATGGATGCAGATACAGGTACCCAGACATGCAAAGCAGATGAGCCCTCCCGGGTGCAGACATGTAGCTGTAGTTACACGTGTGCAGCACCAGCTACGAGTGGATCAGCATTCCCCTCTACCCCACTAAACTAAGACACCATCTGTTAGCCAGAAGTCCAAACTGTGTGTGTCCACACAAAAACAGTCCCCAGGAGCCTCCCCGGCTCTCACTGAGTACAAATTAAACGCCCTGCCACGCCGCACCCCTCACACACTGCATGTAGTCTTGGGGAGGGGGGTCACCTGGTTGGCCATGTGACATCCTTGCTCTCAGCCAGAGGCTCCTTCTCTCTTGGGACACTGAGAACGTGAGAACACAGCACCTGTTCTTGGGGGCTGTTCCAGGCACACCTGCCCCTCCCCTTCTAATCTTCACACAGCTTCAGTTTCCCACGGCCCTTCCCGTGCCCTCCCCACCCTCTGGTGCAGGCAGGCAGCATGACAGGTGACAAATCAGAAGTCATTGTCTCCTGAACAGGTGTGTACCAGGGCTGGGGGGCAGGGAGGGGAGGCCAAGGTTGGGATGGGAGTTCCTAGAAGTCTGTGGGGCCCTAGCATGTCATAGGCTCATGGCTGGGGCCCTGCAGTTAGTCAGTCAGAGCTGCTGGAAGCTGTGGCTGATTTCCTCCCCTGTCCCAATGCCAGGTTCACTAGCCATATGAGCCTTGGTGAACTTTAGCCACCTACTCAGGGCCAAGCTTTCTCCTTAGACCAGAGTTTCACAAAGAATTCTCAGAAAAAGCCTGATTCCCATTCCCTCAGCCCCAGCCAAGCAGAACCGCTATCAGCTATTCCTGAGTTTGCTCTGTCTGCCCACCCAGTGGCACACAGCAGTGCTCAGCCAGGCCCTGAACCCTGGCTTTCACTCCATCTGTCCCTACGCTGGTAGGTTATCGATAGCCTCAACTACCATTCCCAGACCCAGTGGGAGTTTAAAATAAAGCCACACCTGTCTCTGAAACCTTATGCCATCTCTCCCTGCTTTGTACCCTCAGAGCAAGATTTATGAAATAATCACAGATCATTTAAAAGTAGTAAATTAAAAATGTTAAACTAACATTATTTATATAATAATAGCTCATTTAATAATAGTTGGGGAAGCCGGGATGGCTCAGTGGGTTAGGCGCTCACTTTGCAGCCCCGGGGACTGAGGATCGAATCCTGGCCCCAGCCTGAGTAGACCCATATGCTGAACTGGGGAGCGCCCCCAGTTCAGTTCTCACCGGGGCAAGACCCCGGCCCAGTTCCTGCCCTGTGCAGCCCTGCACCCGCCTGTGGAATGAAACTATGTGAAAAAACCAATGATGTGCAATGATGGAGACTGTTCTGGGCCCTCCTCCTTCTCTCTGTCTCTGACTCTGTATCTCTCTCTCTCTCTGTCAAAAACAATAAATAAATCTTAAAAAAAAAAAAGGAAAAGAATAATAGTTATCATTAGAACGTAAGCAACAATAGAAACTCTACAAAGGCATGCATTTTTGTCTGTTTTGTTCACTGTTATGTCCCAGTAGCCTGGACCAGTGTTTGACACATTGTGGACACTCAATAAAGTGCTTACCATGCACCAGGCACTATGTAAGTACTTGTTCAAGTATTAACTTATTCAGTTTTTGAAACATTGTGGGACAGGTAATATTATTCCCATTTTGTAGACAGGAAAACTGAGGCCAAGAGAAGCCAAGTAATCCATCCAAAGTTACACACCTATTAAGGGAGGCTTTGTGCCCAAGGTCCTGGCTCTAGGGCCCAGGCTCTCGGCCACCATGCTGCAGGCTGTGCCTCTTTCGACAGCAATACCATGTTATAACACCTACGCTATTTCATCGTTCTTTAACCATCATTTATTGATCTTTCTCTCACACCAGACCACCATACTCCTGAAGCCAGTGGAGGGAGGTCTGTCTCAAACACAAACAATGGTTCAAAAGTTGGTGGAATGAATGTATATATGTCATTCACCAAATGTCTTGGAAATGATTGGGGGTGGGGAAAGTGGGTGGGAGGAGGAGCCACAGGATCAATGGCTAAAAGCACAGATTTCAGGGTCCAAATGGCTGGATCTGATCCACCATCTCTACCCTTTCCTAGCTGTGTGAACTTGGGCAAATTACTCAACCTCTCAAGGCCTCAGTTTCATCATCTGTTAAATGGGGATAATAATACCTTTTGCCTTCTAGAGCTGTTGTGAGAATTAAATGAGATAATGCTTGCTCAGTGCTTGGCACATAGGAAGGGCTCCATAAATGACAGCTATCACCACTGTTAATATGATGTTGGCATAACTTCTGCTTCCCCTGGATCTGATGTGAAGTCAAAGCCTCCTATTAGCTCTTCCTCAGGCCCCAGCCAGCATCCTGTCGGCAGGCGCCTGTAGCAGGCGTGACCCACTTCTCCCCCATCTGTCAGGGTGAATCCTCTGCTGGTTCCGGTCAGGACTTACAACCTACTTATTAGATTAATTAGACATGACACCTTTCCAAAGATACCCTGGCTCCAAAGCCAGCCTTCACATCTGGTGAAGGCTGTAGCTTGCCAACGATTTGGGGATGACAAGTTCTCACCAGCCTCTGGTGTAGGCAAGTGGGGCAGGGTTGGGGGAGTGGCTGGAGGAACCATCCATTCTTCTCTTATTGGTTGGCATCTGGGGTCTTCTCTGGGTAGGATTGCCAGAAAAATACAGATGTCCAGTTAAACTTGAATTTCAGAAAGCGTCAAATTTATTTTTTAATAGAATAAGTCCCAAATATCACCCAGGCATACTAATATTAAAAAAGTATTATATTTGATGTTGATCTAAAATTCAAATTTAAGTGGGTGCCCCTTCCCCACCACCACCTCCCCAAGTCTGGCGATCCTACATCTGGAGCATGCAGGAGAGGCAGATGAGGAGGAGGGAAGGCCCAGGCCTTTGAAGGAGCAGGAGCAGAACTTGGGCCTGGTTCTCCCCGCTGCCCTGGCACTGAGAGCTCTACCCTGGGCCTCCTGGCCCTGTGGGGAGGTTCCCTGGGCACCTGTGGGAGCCGACCTTCCAAGGAAGGCTCTGTGGGAGGAACAAGGCACTGCTGCCAACTCAAAGTTGTTGTTTGCACTCCGCTGGCTCCCTGGGGCACAGGTCCCCCTCCTTGATTAACATCCTGGATGGGAGGACTTTTCACCCCAGAGGGGTATTGACATACCGTCCCAGGAGCTCTGCTGGTGGGGACTGGCCTTGAAGGCCCAAGTGGTGCAGGGCCAGGAAGGCCATCGCTCCTGTTACAAGGAGGGACCTGAGAGGGTCAGGGGCTCATCCAATGTCACACTGACAGTCGGTGCTGCAGGTAAACCTGTTACAGAACACGGTCTCATTCCCATTCCTCCACACTTGCTTGGCTACCTTTCTGTGCCTGTCAGCAGGGAAGAGCTGGAGTCAGAACAATTTTGATCCTCAAACTCCACAGGCTTCCCACTAGACCTGTCATCGTCCCTCTCTAACCTGCTCTTCTACCTGGTTCTCCAGCTCCATACTTGGCACCCCACCCACCTGGAAGCTCTAGCATTGGCCTGGAGACCTCACCCCTCCTTCCCTATAAGTCACTAAGCCTTGTTAATGACACTTCCTCTGCAGCTCTTGAGTTCACTCGCCTCCTCCTGCCATCGCTACCACCACCTGAGTCCAGGCCGCCATCATCCCCTACCCAGACTGTGGCATCGGCCCCTGCCTGGTCTTCCTGTGCATTCTACTCCTCTCCGATCCATTTTGTACTCAGCAGGAGGCGAGACAAACCTGTGCGTGTCCACCTCTACTGTCCCAGCTCATAAATCCATCCTTGGCTTTTTATTATTTTTAGGATCACAATCAGCTTTCTGAACATGGTTTACAAACTTCTGTATGATCCAACCCTATCCGCCTCTCCCATTACTATTCCATCCACGGAAATCCCTTCACCCACCATGCAGCAGACCTGAGATTCCTTCACTCCTTCCACGAACCGAGCTCTCTTATTGCCTTGGGGCTTTGCATGGGCTGTCCATGTGCCTGCTTCACTCCTGTCGCCTTGCCTTCCCCTGGCTGACCCCTACCTGCCCTACTTGTCCACCCTCTCAGAAAACCCCCCTCAGCCCGGCCAACCCTGGGAGGCTGAGGTGGGGGCTTCGCCCACACCCCCCCATAACACTCTGTATTATAATAATTTGTAATCATTACTAATCTATCTTCGCCATTAGCCTGTGGGCCCAGTGAGGACAGGGGCCAAGTTTAGCATATTCCCTGTTATACCTAGAGTAAGCAAGGTGGTGCTGGGCACAGGGAAAGGGCTCACTAATTAGGATTACGGACGTTTGGGTAGCATCACTGAAAGCACTGGGAGGAGAAAGGAGAGAAAAGGAGGGGCTCACCCAGCAGTTTTTCAATTCTAGCCACACATCAGAATTACCTGGCTTGCTTTATATAATAGAAACATCGAAATGCAGGCACCACTTCAGAGATTCTCATTCTTTTGATCTGGGGTAGACTGAGCATGGATTTTTTAAAAACCTTCTCAGACATTTTAATGTGCAGCTGAGGTTGAGAGACACTGGGTGAGCTCTAAGGCAGAGAACAGAGTCTCACTTCAGTAAATTCTTGCTGGCTGGTATTTACCTCTATTGCTAGTGAAGGCATTTGGGGTGGGTATCCCCAGACACTTACCCCTGCTCCAGGTCCTTCCAGCACAAAGAATAGAGGGTCTTCCCATCCCCTTACCATACACACCCTCCCCAGGGAGCCAGTCTGGCAGCCCCCCACCCCCTCTACCGGCTCTGTGGGGAGACAGCCAGGCCCAGAAGGATAGGGGCTTGGGCCTAGGCCAGCAGGCTGGGTCCTCAGTCTCCTGCCAGAGCTGGCCCCAGGGGAATTCAGTTGGTTCAACAAATATTTGCTGAACTCCCAGACTAGGCCAGGTTCTCTGCGGGTGACTGGGAGACAGAGGTGAATCCGGTAACCCAGTCTGACCACAAATCAGCCCCATATCCGGCCCTGGGTGGGATCTAAGAAAAGCCAGTTGGGGAGTGGAAATGGCACTAGCTGTTGACACCATTAGCCCCCAAATCTACCCTCATTATCACCTAAATGAAGGGGAAGCTATGCTCATCATGTCCGCATCCCCGCTTCCCCTGAAGTTTACTGTGGCTCAGTGTGGACAGAGCAATTGCATCAGGATCACCTGGGAATCTTGTTGAAAACACAGGTTTGTGGGCCCCACCCCAGGAATTCTGATTCTGAAGCCCAGAACTCTGCATTTTCAGCAAGCTCCCTAAGGAATTCTGCTGCAACAGGTCATTGTTGGTTCCAGTCTGTAGCCGCCTTTAAGAACCACAGCAATCTCACTTCCCCAAGTGGGTTTATGCGTTTTGGGGGAAGGAGGTACAGGAATAGCACAGCACAGTGTTTGGGGCTCAGCCACTCCTGGCTCTAACTGACTCTCACTTGTCAGTCATCATTCTCCAAGTGGGCATAGGAGGCATTATGCTGGGCAATTTGCATAATCCTCACCCCAACCAGGAAAAGCTGGTGTTATCCCCATGTTAGAGGTCAGAAAAGGACAAGTTACTTTCCAAGATGGAAAAGCGAAGAGTAAGTCAGGGTTCTGGCTCTTAAGTTGCTCACTGACTACCTTGTGCCAACCGTGAGCAGCTCTGGGCAGAATGAATCTGTGGACCAGGAGAGGCAAATGCATAGCAAGTGCAGAGAAAGAAGCAATGAATGACTCCTGGTGGGGGAGGCCTCAAAGGAGGCGGTGGCATTAGAGCAGGCCCTTGGTAGATGAATTCAACTTTGACATTCAGAAAAGGAGGGGAAAGAATACTAGGCAGAGGGAACAGCCTGCGAGACATCCTCAAGGTGGGGAAATATACAATAGGAACAGTGGGTGGTCTGATGGCTCATCGTGTAGGGTGCAGAAGGGACATGGGAGTGATGACACAGGAAAGGTCAACCAAGGCCTCTTTACTTGGAAAATGGCAAGGTGGGTCCTATCTGGCTTTAGGAAGGAACTATCTGGCATAGGGCTGGGTGGAGAAGTCACTCCACTTCTCTGGCTCAGTTTGTTCATCTCAAAAGTGAAGAAAATTGTCTCTTGTTGACCTGTCCCTTTAGACTTCATCTCTGGGCTAACTGGGAGAGGGGGGCTGTGGGAAGGTGGGGGGACAGAGGAAAAAAGCAAATGCCCGTCTCTTCAGGAGCCTGTGTTTAACAGGAAGAGTAGAGAAGGTCCCAGGTGGTGAAGATGGAAGAAAGTGGAAGATGGGAAAGAGTTGAGACCCCTGGATACAGAGGGAGTCAGAGTCAGGGGGTTGGTGGTTGTGTTTGCAATGATGTACCTTGGTTGGGGACCCCAGTGGGCATAACTACAAGACACAGGGACATTCAAAGAAGATATGGGACAAGCTGAGGAGGCATGTGTCATCTGTATCCATATTAAGAGAGAAAAAGAGAGGGAGAGAGAGAGAGATTCCAAAGCCTAATATGAAGCAGGATGGCAAGCTGACCTGTGTCCCCATCTGAATGGGGCCTAAAGGACAGAATTCTGTGTCCTGGAGTCTCAGGGGCAGCTGCCATGAGCCAGCAGCTCCTGAAGCTCGTGACCAGCACCAACTTCTCCAATGTGGAGATAACTGTGGGAGAAACTGCAGCCAGAAGGGCTCAGCACCTCTGGGCCAGGGTGACATGATCACAGCCTGGTCTAGAGGGGTCTCTGAGGGTGTCCAGTCCCACTTCCTACCTTGGCAGAGTCCTGCATGTCCCCTGAGAGAACTATAGACCACTCATCTCACCCCAACCCTGCCTCGGGCCCCGAGTCCTAAGTCGTTCTTCCAGCCCTGCTCTACTTGGGGCCAGTGCTTAACCCATATTAGCACCGTTAAGCCTCACAACTCTAGGAAGTGAGCTTTTCAATCTTCATTTTTCCCATGAGAAAAGTGAGCCTTAAGGAGTCCACATATCCAGCATGTGGAAAATCTGGGGTTCAAACCCAGTGCTAAGGGCTGGGCTTTCCCCATGGCATCATGCATCTCTCAGACAGGGGCTAAGGTGTCCATTTAGACCAAAGATCTGGTGGTCAGAACACTGAGAAGCTATGAATACTTGTGTGAGGGCTAAGGTGCAAGTTGGTGAGCTCATTGGAAAATGCTTCCTGGAGGAGGCAGTGCAACTCTAGAGGAGGGGGCTTTCCTGGGCCCCAGCTCCATGCTTGTTCAGTTCCCTTGTGGGTAAGGGGACTGTCTTTCCAGGAAGACATGGCCCTGACCCAGGCTTGGGTCCCTGAGTCCAGCTGCCCCCTCCTATGTGGATTCCTTCGGGGCTATGGGTGTTTGGTCCTCAGGAGTCTGGAAGAACACACATGTAGATCCCTTGTTCTCAGAAGAGGTTGATGCAATATTCATGCCTTCAGCTCCTCAGGTCATGACATCATGGGGTCCAATGTGTAGGCCTAGCCAGCCAGGGATGGTTGGGTCCAGCAATTCTGATTGCTCAATGATACATTGGCTTCCTGTTAGAAACTTCCCCATTTAAGGGAGAGACCACACCTTTGTTCCACATTTGTGTAACCAAAGGGCCATTCAATCACTTCCCCCTATAAAGGGCTGGAGGTCTCAAGGAAATTGCCTGTGAAATGATCAGGCTTTCTCTTCTTTTTTTCCCTTTGATTCTTTTTCTTCTTCTTCTTTTTTAACCCAACCCTCCTACTTTCTCTTACCCACACCAGTTCCAAGTGAAGCAACCCTTCTAATGATCTCTTTGTAGAAGCCATTGCCTTAACTCAGGCACCATCAGCTTTTCTTTGATTGACAAAGAAATTCCATCTCCCAGGTCCCTGTTCTCTTGATCACAGCTCATTCATTTCCGTCTCACCCCATCTGGGACCAGAATTGTTCTTCTTGATTTTGCTTTGGCTTGTACTTAATTTTATTTTATTTTTATTTTTAGATCAAAATTACCCATGAATAATATAATGCGAAGAGTTAAAGATTTCTGCAAAGTTAGTCATAACAAATGGGGCCCTGTTCCAACTCAAGGGGTAGTCACTTTTAATTCTGAAACGTTCACGTGCACATCTCTCAATAGCGTCTCATTCTTGATCTTTGCAGTTTTAGAAATAATTTATTGATTTTCTGCCCTGGGAGATGAGTTCTTCCACTTCCTGAGTATATCACATCGGCTCACTTGCCACTATCTTCCTAGTATAGTATACCTAGTAATTTTGATTATATCATTATTTATTGCTGGCCTTTTATAACTATATAAACACTATGACCAGCCCAGTCCCATGATGGACTAGCATTACATTTTTTTCACTTTCCTTTAAATCTGGGCAGCAACCAGCTCATGGGCAGTACCAGGCATCCCAGTGTAACCATAACCTGGTTCAACAGACCCCAGCCACTGACGTCATCAAACCAAACCCTCAGCTTCCTCTTGTGGAACCTCTGCAGTGAGGCTAATGTTCACTTTGCCACAAAGATATAATAAAAAATAAAATAAAAATTCACTGGCCACTAAACTCTCTGAGGTGGATTCCAGAGTCAGATTGGGGAATTTGAATTCAGCATCTTCTCTCTGTGGCTGTGAGACCTTCAGAGAGTTATATGTCCCCCCTGAGCTTTAGTTTCTTTATCTGTAAAATAAAATTAAAGGACGAAACCACCTGGTTTACAGGACTCCGATTGGGATAAAATGAGAATGTACATGCAACGTAATTAGCACAGGAAAGCATAACAAATGGTGAGCATTGTTATCATTACCACTGGGTTAACTATTGGTAGGGGTTCCTTTAGTGGGTATCACAGAATGAAGAAACAACGTGCGTCAAAACTTTGGGGCTTGAGGATGTTGGGATAGCTTAGCAGGTTGAGCGCTTGCTTTGCAACTGCAAGGTCCAAGGAACAAATCCTGGTCCCATCCCGTGTAAACCCACATCACTGAACTGCTGTGCAACTGGTAACCGCTGGCATGAGGGTGAAGGTTCTCGCTTCCCTTGCAGGAGGCCCCCAGTTAAGTCCCCACCCCATGTAGCCCCACACCCATCTGTGTGGAGTGAAACTATGACACAACTAGTGATGTGCAACTATGGAGACTACTCTGGGCCCTCCCCCTTCTCTCTCACACACAATAAAACAAAATCTTTAAAGAAAAGAAAGAAAGAAAAAAAAAAGAGCCTGGGGCTGGCAGAGTGGTTAATGGTCTAGCGCTCTGTCTCCTGCAGAGCCAGCTGTCCTCTGCCATCTCCTCTGAGGAGCACAGTCCCCGAGTGCTGCGTGGCACCTCGGGCAGGCGCTGGGGTTGCAGGTGCAGACTGCTGGGATCCTGGTCACAAGAGAAATGGAATGTCCTCTCTATTGCCCCCTGCTTCCAGGGCCCCTACTTCACTCACTTGGACTATTGTTGGGGCATCGCCCTGCAATATAGACCTTGTCCTGTTAATCGCATTTCCTCTGGTTGCTCCTAGGACCTAGGAGAAGGTTGACCATTTGACCCTCTCCAGTTTCTTTCCTGTTTACTACCGTATTTTCCGGCATATAAGACAACCGGGCGTATAAGACGACCCCCTAATTTTACAGTTGAGGTCTTATACAGCGAATATAGACCTAAACCTATGTTTTAACTGTAAAATTAGGGGGTCGTCTTATACGCCCGGTCGTCTTATACGCCGGAAAATACGGTAGGTGTGTGTATGTGTGAAATCAGATCTCATATGTGCTAATTTTAAGAAATTCAAACACTATAGAAGTATATAAAAGAAACATTAAAGACTTTCTTTCTGGGGATGCCAGGATACTCAGCGGCTGAGCACCGGCCTCGCAATCGTGAGGTCTGGGGTTCGATTCCCGACCCCTGCTGTTCAAACCCACATGCTGAACTGCAACCCAGCTGGTAACTGCCAGGATGGTATGGTGGTGAAGGTTCTCGCCTCCCACACAGTAGGCTCCCAGTTCAGTTCCTGCCCTATACAGTTCCACATCTACCTGGGTGGAATGAAACCATGTCACAGATAATGATGTACAACTATGAAGATTGCTCTGGGCCCTCCCCTCTTCTGTCTGTCTCTCTCTCTCTCTTACCTTCTCTTAAAACAATCAAATAAATCTTAAAAAACAATTTTTTCACCCTAGAGGTAATTGCTATTAACCATTTGCTGTGTACTTCTAGGTGTGTGTGTGTGTGTGTGTGTGTGTGTGTAATTGGTTCATATACTATATTCAGTTATGTATTACAAGACATAGATAGTAATGACATGTGATCGCACCATCCATTGAGTTGCTTTTTCTCATAATAATGCATCATGGACCACTTTCCAGGTTGATCTAAGACATTTGGCAGCATGTTGTGTGGGTTTTTCCAGGATGCTTCCCATTTCTACCAAGATTAGCAGCCTTATGATGAGTGTGCTCTGGGGTGTATCTGCATATTTGTATGAGTATTTTTAGAGCAGAGTCCTACAGAGTGAAGAAGGAAACCGTTCAGGAGTTACTCATCTGTGATCCCTCTGACCCCTTAGCCCCTGGAAGATGACCCTCTCCAGCCTCCCTAGCATCACCCCACCCAGAAAGTGTCTCATCTGGGCCAGGCTGGGGCAGCTGCAATGTCTCCTGTGTGTGGCTGAAATCGTCAAGCCCGCCTTTGCTGTCAGTTCTCGTGGACAACGAAAGGGCTCCCACCATTTGGGACTGAGGGAGCATCCTCACTTCAGCCTGTGCTCGTACCATACCTCCCTCTCGGAAGAGGCAAAAACTACTTGCAGATGAGAAATGACTACTTTTATAGCGGTTGACCTTTCCACAAAGCTCCCAGTTTCATAAAATGAAGAAACTGAAACCTGAGAGGAAGTGGCCTGTCTAAGGCCTGCCCCTGGCCCGGGGGGTCAGATCTGGGTCTCAGGACACTGAGGAGGGGGGATGGGAGTGTGGAGGTGGAAATAGTAGCAGGGGTGAGGGAGGGGAGCTCCATGCTGGGCCCTTTACCAGGTTACTCCATTCACCCCCATTTCCCAGGTGAGGAAACCAAGGCTGATCTGGGCATGAAAGTACTAACCCTCCCTGGCCCTTCTTCCCTTGACTCCCCAAGTCAGATCGGGGCTGCAGTTCTCGGGTTTTGCTACTTGAGGTAACCAGCAGCCCTCCCAGGTATTTCTTCCCCCTCCCTTGGTCAGCCGGTCATCCTGTACCTCCTTAAGGAGCCTGCCGAAAGGGCTGGAAGCTAAGGGAACACCTGCCTGCGCTCCATAGGCGGCCCTCTGCTCTGCGGAAGCTGGGACTTGTTTGACATGGCCTTCCTCCCCAGGACTCCAACCTCCTGCTAAAACAGCAGCCGGGGTTGCTGGGCACCGTCAACAAAACACTCCCCACAGGCCTAGCTCTTGCTGGGGATTGAGAACAATGGTCCCAGGGAGAGGCCTCGTTTCCCAACGCTAGCTCAGAGAGGGAAGTAGGGTGAGCTGGGAGGCAGCTCCTGCTGCCTCGGTGTTTGGAACACTTGTCAGGAAATGCCGTCTCCTCCTTAGACCTATGTATTCAATGGTCTTGCTTCCCAGACAATTCAAGAAGAGTACAGATCTCATTTGCTCACTATTGTCTCCTATTGTTAGGCACATTGTAGATGGATCAATAAACATGTATTGAATAGGTGGACATAATAAGTATTGTACTAATTCACCCGATTACTTACATGGGCCCAGTGGAGTAAGGGGACACTCAGTGGAGTAATAAGACAAGGGCAGGTTCTTAAAGGCTGGTGGGTGCGGGCCACCAAGGATGGGGGCAGGAGTTGGGGTAAGTGATAGAATGTCATTCAAAGGGCTACAGGGTGTGGGTTTTGAGGTCCCTTTGTGACATGGTTAAATCATTGCCTGGTTGCCTTCTCTACTCTTCCTGTTAAACACAGGCTCCTGAAGAGACGGGCATTTGCTTTTTTCCTCTGTCCCCCCACCTTCCCACAGCCCCCCTCTCCCAGTTAGCCCAGAGATGAAGTCTAAAGGAGGATAGATGGATGGATGGATGGATAGATGGGTAGATGGATGGATGGATGGATAGATGGATGGATGGATGGATGGATGAAAGAGCTAAAAAAAGCCAGCTGGGAAACAGAGATCTCTTATTCACACTGATTTTTAAAATGAGGAAACTGAAGTCTACAGAGGTGGCGTATGATTTTCAACACTTCTTCTCTTTGAGAACAATTGATTTCTCTCCTCAGCCTACAGACATGTTGAAATACCCTGCAACTCAAACAAAACAAAATACCTCTTTCCCTCTTCCCTACAGCCTCCCTCCTGAGCCAGGACTCTCTCTTTCCTTTCATGCCAAACTTCTTGAAAAACATGTAAACTTACCCGCTGGACTTCTCATCTCCCACCAACACTTGACCTCACAGCCTCTGCCTTCCATGCACTTTGTCTTGGCAACTGCTCTGAGGTTGCCTGCCACCCACCAGGGACCTTCTGGGCCCTGAGCCCTTCCCAGGCCCCGGGCAGTGTTGGGCAGTGTTTGGCACTGACACCACCACTTCCTCCTGAAACCCTGGGGCCCTGCTCGGCCCAGGTGTCACTCTTTCTGTCCAGGAGACCTCTCTCTTTAATGACATCTTTCTCCCCAGTGCCCTGTGCCACAGATTTAAACTCAGCCCTTCCTTTGCTCTCATTCTGTAGTCTTTCAACAATTAGTTGAGAGAGACCATGGTAGGCACTTAGCTGCCTCATCTCCTATAATTCTCATGTCAACCTTCTGACCTGGGGGTATTAGTGTCATCCGCACTTTGCAGATGATGAAGCTGAGACCCATTGCGGATAATTCAGTTGCCCAATGCCACACAGTTGGTAAGTGGTGTCTTTGGGACTCAACCAAGGTCTTACTATTTTTAAATTTATGCTAAGCCACACCTTGCTCCTGTCTCCTTCATACTCTGGCCTCATCTATTTTCTTAGGACTCCCAAGTTAATGTTTTCAGAGGTGTCCTCCCTCTGGAACTTCACACCTAATTCTCCAAAGGCCTGACAAGATTTTTTCTTGGCTATTCCTCCAAAAATCTCAAAAACAGATGCCTCAGATCTCTTGCTGGGCTGATCCAGCCAGCTTGCACTTGAACACCTACAGTGGCCCCACACGGCCCATTGATTAGGGGAAACTCTTCCCCGCCACTCTCAGGCTCACCTGTGATACGACCCCCATCCCTGCCCCCACTGCCCATCTGCCAGGATCTCCTCCTGTCTCCTCCCGCCTCTCTCTGCGTTTTCTGAGAGTCTAATGGCCCCTGCAGTGCTCCCTTTGCTCATGCCCCGCACGCCCTTTCCTCAGGCCCCCTTCACCACCAGAAGTCCTTTGTATCAAGCAAACAGGCAGAAAATGTGCTGAACATTGATAGTGGTTACCTCCGGGTGGGTGGGATCCAGATGACTTTCATTTTCCCATCTCTTTGGTGTTTTCCAAATTTCCTTGAATGAGTACTTTGACTTTATAATCAGTAAAGAACTTGTTCAAATTATTTCAATAAAGAATCTTATTCATCCTCCCTGCCCACTTCCTCTTTAAAGCACATTTGTAGCATTGTTCACCTGAGGCCTGCCTAAAGGTCATGCCTTCCCCGGTGTGCGTGCATGCGTGCGAGAGCCAGGCTTTCTCTCATGCACTATGATCCCTTTTGTCCCCCATGGTCCCCTCCCCGGGGCTCTGGGTGTACCAGGCACCTCAGAAATGCAGGAGGAACAGAGTAAAAAATAGCCACATTCACAAGAGTGTTTGTTAAAGGGGCAAAAGACTGACTACTCTTTAAATGTCCATCTTGAGGGGCCTGTTTAATAGTTGATGGTCTAGGACTAGCCTAGAGCCGTTAGACATAGATCCCAGGTGCCAATATGAACCAATTTCCAAAATACATCATTAAATGAAAAGTAAAATTCCATAAAAATATGTGTACTTTGCTCACATTTACACACCCACAAAATAAAAGGGCAGCTTTACATGTATGAGGGCTGTACGAAAGTATCTAGTCACGCCCCATTTCTCGTTATCTTGACAATGGCTGGATTTTTTTCCAGAAAGCCCTCATACGTATATATGTACTTATATTTGCATAGTATATCTTTGGAAGGACACCCACAGACTGGCAACAACAGTTGCTTTAGGGAAGGGATCTGGGGACAAAGGAACTGGGTAAAAGGGAACCGGGTAAAAGGGATCAGAGGCGGCGTAGGTGTTATTTCTGTTTAGTATTAAAAACTGTTTGCATGTACCTTTTGAAAAGAAAAATGCCAACTTACAAACTAAAATCGAAGTAATGATCCTGAAACTGACAGTTATTAAGTAAAGTGGGAGGGCCCTCAGGCACTCTGTACCTCCTTCCCACCGCCTGTCCCATGAGCCTTCCTGGTGGAAGGGGTGGGTAGAGAGCCCACAGGCCCCTGACTCCATCCCTGTGACGGAGCTGGACCCTGTGCACGGGGGCCCCACGAGATGGTCTCCAGCAGGGAGCCCAGGCTGCGAGTGAGGAAGGAATCCCCTCTGCTGACCACGCACCCGTCCCAGGTGGGATATAGTTTCTGTGGGGAGCAGGGGGGTCATCACAGGCCTGTTTGCCCAGCGTGCTTTGCCACACCCTCTTGGGGCACCTTTCTCAGGGCAGGGAGCATCAACCGACAAAAAGGCGGTGACTCTGCACCTTGGCAGCTGCTGTCCCACAGGAAGAAGCAGTGTCCGGGGTGGGGTGTTGTGGGAAAGGCAGTAGAGACGGGGCTTTTCCTTTGCTTAGGATGCCTTGGGCTTGGCCTGCGGTGCCGGGCATCATTTATCTTCTGCTCAGGGGTCTTCTCTCAGGGAGCAGGGACCAGATTGGACATAGCCCGGTGGCCTGCTGGCCAGGGGGTATTGTCATCAATGAGAGGAATAATTTGCATTTCTTTGGAGCCTTTGATCTTAGGATCTCGAAGCACTGAAAAATTCAGATAGGTTTGCAGAGTGAGAAAATTTGTCTGGACCAAGAGCTCAGCCACTAAAGGAGATGTCATCCAAACTCTTCCAGCATCATCATCCTCTCCTGCTCCCAAATGGGCCCCCCATACCTACCACCTTCCTCGGCCCAGGCCTTGGGGCCTGGTTTTGTCCACCTGTCAGTCACAGACACTGAGAGCCATACATAGTCTTTGACTCTCAAGACTAATTTGGCCAATGGCCAGACCCACCTAAGCTGGCTCCTAACTCTGCAAGCATCAGGCTGCCAGTGTGGCCGTGGCCTGGGTTCTCATTGCTGTGGCCACTTAATAGGGCAAGTCCAATTCCCACCTGGGCCTCATTCTCTGTACCCATGAAAAGGCCTTTGGGATTCTTCAGGGGTTGCAAAGTGTCCTAAACAAAACCCTAGCATTTTCCAGCGGACCTTAATCAAATATAATTTCCAAAATATGTTCTGAACTACTTGAAAATGTATAGTGAGCATCAACATACATGTTTAGAAGTAATAACACCATCTTCACACATGGAGCCCAATTGTGCTAACCATGATTTTATAAGTAACACAGTAACATGTTGGCAGCTTGAACTTAGAAAATAAATGTAAACGACTGGAGTGCTGTTTTATCAGTTGTGTACATTAGTGCCCCATGCCCTGCCAAGTTTTGTTTGGAAAAAGGGATCCGCTTCTAAACAGGCCTGGCAGGCATCTGCTCAGTCACCAGAGGGAGAGACAAGGGGAAGAGATGTGACTTGTGCTTTTCGGCTGAGTGACATTTGTCCAGCAGCTATGTTGGGGGGTGGGGGTCGGGGTGTCTCATTGGATGGTGGAGCACCTTGAATGGAGCCCTAGTCTGAGCAGTGCCACTGACTGGCAGAGATTTGCAGCCCCCACCCCGTGAACGCATTGTTCCACACATCTACAGAAGGAGGTGTAGCCTCATTTTACAGGTGAGGAAATAAAGGCAGAGATGGTTGAACACCCCTCAGGTCCCACCGCTAGTGAGTGGAGCTCAGGGATAAGCAGCCAGATGTTTCAGGCGACTCGCACGATCCACAGAGAAAGTCTTCACTGCCTTGTACTGGGTTCCAGGTACAGGGATACCGGACTGAGGTACAAAGAGTTCTGACCGGCAGTGGCCTTCTCATCAGCACCTGCTTTTTATTGGCTCTTGACCCATGAGGTAGAGCGATGATTTCATAGTATGATCTAACACTTAGTGATGTAATACTATGGGGGCAGGCTGGTTGAACAATGCAGAGGGGTCTCTGATGCCTGGCACTCGCAAGCCCCTGCAGTCTCCTTTGCTTCCATTTCCCCATCAATGAAGTGGGTTTAGACTTGATGACATCTAAGTGCCCTTCCGACTGTGACGTTCTGTAATCGATCACCAGCCTGGGTGGCCTGGGAGAGGTCAGGTGTCAGTGTGGTTAAGGGTTCTGCTGAAGTCAGACAGCTGGTGAGTGGTGGAGCTTGGCTGCATCAGTCTGCTGGCCTCCAGGGCCTCACTGTCATAGCTTCCAAGCAGTGACACCTCTGGGGACCAGGGGGGATGGGGGGTCAGGAGGTCGTGGGAGTGGTCCACCTGGGCACAAGAAGGGAACGTAGTGTCCACAGCAAAGTTACATACAACAATAACACTGACTAAAAGCAGTGTGCAGAAATTCTAAACAATGTCAGTGATAAAATACTCTCCTCTGAGGGGCAGGCTGCTCTCACTGTCCCCACCTTGGTGCCACCCGCTGCCACTCTGTCACATGTGGTTATATGAGTGACTGCCATGCAGCTTCTCAGAGGAAGGAGATGAAGGCACCTTGGTTGTTGGGAGATGGAGGCCGTCCCCTGTGACGTGGTCTCCACCCAGTCACACTAGCCATGACAAAGAGACACGAGGGAACAAGGTCTGGTTGACTGCAGAGCTCATTTACCTCAGGCTAAAAATAGGTGCTTCCCTGCGGAAGGTGGGTGACTCAGCATGCCCCCGGAAAGCTCCCGGGTGGAGGAAACCTGTGCTGCAGCCCTGGTTTACCTCAGGTGCCAGGAAGGGGCTGATAGGTGGCACAGACACATGCGGTCCCACCTATCAAAGCCTGCACAAGCGGGCTTTTTTTGTTGCCCCTGTGCCCTAAACTCACTTTTCAAAAGCCATGAAATTGCTGGTCCAGGACAAAGAAGAGCCACAACTCCCAATGTCCAAGATCATGGTAACTTTTCCCCAGGGTTTAAAGGGAAAGACTAAAGAGAAAATGTGTGTGTGTGTGTGTGTGTGTATGTGTGTCTGTGTGTGTGTGTGCCTGTGTGGTGTGCATGCACACACTTGGGTCCACACCTGGTTGATGGATAGATGAGCAGGCCAGGCAGCATCTAGACTGGGGTCTGCCTTTGTCTCTGACTCCCACTCTGGCCCCTGCCCACATGCAATGGGACTGGAGGAGGCCTGCTGCTGCCCTGACCACTCTCTGTGATGCTCTGTGCTCTGCAAAATGAGAAGTGCTCCCTTCTCCCCGACTCTTCAGGAAGCAAGCACAGTCCTGACCTTCTAGATACATCTCCAGAAACTCTAGGGAAGCTGAGGAGTGAGGCAATTATTTGGAGAATTCAGCCCCACCTCAGGCAACTGTCTGGGCAGATTGGTATAATGGGAAGAGGAGGGCCCAGGCACCAGGAGGCCTGTTTCTGGTCCTGATGCTGCCAATCCCCTGCTGCATGAGGTTGAGCAAGTCCCTTTCCCTCTCTGGTCTCCAGTTTCTCTTCTGTGTATCCATTCATTTATTTGTTACACAAATGTGTATGAAATGGGCCTGGGGCCAGGCAGCTGTGCATACCACGCTGGATACAGGAATAGAGACACTATGGAGGATTAACAATACCATGAAGGTTTTATACCTCTGCCTGTTAAAGACTGGCACTATTTCTCCACCCCTTGACACTGGAATGACCTTGTAACGGCCTTGACCAGAAGTGACATGGGGTTTCACTCTCACTCCCTTGAAATCCAGAGGTAAGCACGGCTTTTCCAGAGACCCCCTGGAAGAGAACTGAGGCGCCCTGACTTACAGGCTCAGCCAGCTGTCTGTCACGTGAGTTAGGCCACGTGGCACCCCCAGCCCTCAGCCTTCAGCTCACTGATCACAGATGCTAGCGTGAGCCCAGGGACAAGCCTTACCCACATTGTCAACCCAGAGAACTGTGAACCATTAAATGGCTGTAGTTCTAAACCACTAAATTTTGGGGTGGTTTGCTACGGAGCAAAAGAGAATCAATACAATGGACATTTATTGACGGAGCACCTCCTCTGTGCCAAGAGCTGTGTCATGTTGACATGCAGTCTCCTTTATGCCTTACATCAACCACGTGAGGTCACTATTATTTCTCTATTCCCAATTTATAAATGGGAACACCGAGGTACGAGAAAGGGAAGCAACTTGACCAAGATCGAAGAACAAGTGAGCTAAGGAGCTGGGTTTTGAGGCCAGAACCTGCACTGGTCATCACTATGCTACAGGAAACCAAACAGATAGGGGGCTTGCCCTCACAGAGTTTACAGTCTAGAGGGAAGCCTGGCATGAAACAAACATAGAAATAAACAAACAACTACAAGTAATGATACGTCCTATGCAGACAATGGGTGCTGCATGCAGTCAGCCCATGAGTCAAGGAAGTCCTTGGTGGAACGCTGAGGATGGGGTGGCCTGAGTGAGGCTGGGGTACCCCAGTGGTTTGCCCTGAAGCTATGGTTTTCCAGCTTCAGTCAGTGGAAGTCATTTGGCTCTCTGGTGACTCTGTGAGAAATGCAGATTCCTGGCCTTTTTCTCCAGAGATTCTGATTAAGTGGGTCTGATGGGTTGGGGCCTGCTACTCATTTTTTATTTTTAATGTGTCCTTCCCACCCCCCAACCCCCAGTGATTTTTATCACCAGAGAAATTTGAAAACTACAGCTCAGTAGAATCACCTGAGGAGATTGAAAATGATAGCTGCCCCGTTGCCATCCTGAGACTATGACTCAGTGGGTCTGAGGTGAGCCCAGGACTCAGATGCTTAAAGGCTCCTCAAGTGATTCTAGTGTGCAGTCAGGCTGAGAACTGATTCTAGACGGTTCTATAAGGTCCTAGGCTGCTTTCGGATGTCTCTCTTTTGAGATACCAGAGTGACCTGGTGCCTACTGAGCCGTTCTTTTCATGATTTAATACTATGTGGGCAGGCCCAGAACTGGCCTGAGGTCAACCAGAGCTCAGAGACTCACCCTGACTGAATGCACCCCCTTTTCACAGCCCCCCTCACCCTCAGATAACTTCAGAGGCTCCGTAGGGGCTCCCAAGGCTTCCAAGGCCTCTGTAACTCTTATTTGTTTTAAAGCGGAACATTCCTTTAATGGCTGGGAGAAAATGACTGACATCACGGACATCGACTCTCCTTGAGGGTCGTACAAGGCAGCCCCTCTGCTTTATTCTCGTTCCCTGCGGCCCAGCTCCGAGGCCTCTGGGACATCGGTGCCCCACACTCTAGAGAATGACGCCATCAGCGGTGTGGCCCGAAGAAGAGGCGTGTTGGTGCGTGGCTGATTTCTCTTCTCATTTCCTACTCTTCTTCCAAATAAGGCAGGAAGGCTCCTGGGGTTGATCTGGACTCCACTTGATTTAGGCCACAGAGTACAAAAGAATCTGCTCTTGGCGTGGGGCCTGCCAGCCATGGGCAGAGCGAAGGCAGTGCAGTGGAGGTGAGTGGCAGTGCCCGGGACAGCTGGGCCCCTGGGAACAATGCAGCACGACCCAGCAAGCAGAGAGGGTGCTGACAGCAGGTGTGAGCTGCCTCGAGAGCCTCCTGTCCTTGTTCAAAAGTGCGGCTGCCATTCACCCCCATATTGAGGCTTGTTATGTGAACCAAGTTCGTGGCCCGGCCTCTGGCACAGTGGGCAGGGCCTACAGGAGTTTTCATTCATCTTCTTTGGGACAGACACAGAAATGATCTTGACACTGCGGAGAAAGACAGGGCTCGTTGGGAGACACAGCCCCACCCACCATGGGGAAGTCCTTCTTCAGGGGCTTGGAAGACTCTCGAGAACCCAGGACCTGAGACCTCAGCCCTGCCCACCTGTCCGCACACACGTGGGCACAGCTTGTACCGTGCCCAGTGCAGATGGCTGCCCAGAGGAGGGGCTGGCAGAGGGAGGGGTGAGGCCTGACAGTGAGGAAGGAATGAAGAGAATGAGGCCCTGACTCATGTTCAGGCTCCTGCTCTGAGAAGGAAAGGATTTGTTTGGGGGTGTGGCTGGGAGGGAGCCAGGCCAGAGGGCACAGTGACAAACGAGGGTACCCCCCAGGCCCCTGGCTCAGGGATAAGTCATCCTGGGGAGGGGCCAGTTAAAAAAACCCAACAATTCCATTTGTGCTCTCTTCTTTTGTTCTGACCCATCCTTCCAACTGCAAGCAGCAGGGGGAGGCTCTCAGGGCCACCTCAGGGAAGGCTTTCCTGAGCTCTGGGAGCCATCCCTCAGGACACGGCTGCCTGGGGATTCCAAACCCACTGGTGCTGGGCCAGGGGTTGCCACTGTGCCTTGTTTTCTCTACCCACCTCTCTACTCCCTACCTAGCCTCCTTTCGCAGAGCCAAGGAGGGACCGTATTGGGGACCTTTTCTATATAGCACAAATCGTTCTAAACAGTACAAAGTCACCTATGTGCTAGGTGTGGGTGGCCCTGGCTGTTTGTATGAGCTAATTTGCATGGGGTAGATAGGTCTCTGAGGAGGAAGTTTGGTGAGACAGTAGGGGTGGGGCAGGGAAAGAAGCAAGGACCCCAGTGTGACCTTCTGTATCACTAGAATTTTGGTTACAAATGAAGGAAAACCCTTTTTTTTTGCTTAATGCAAAACCAGAATGTGTTGGCCTTGAAACTAAAGTCCTAGAGGTGTGGTTGGCTTTAAACAAGGCTTGATCAGGGCCTCTAAACAATGTCACCAAGACCTGGTGCTCCCTGTTGTCTTTTGGCTCAGCTCTTCTCCAAGTAAGCCCTAGCACAGGTGGGTTCTACCCCATGGGGGCAAGATGGCTGCAGAAGCTCCAAGCCTCACACCCTCTTGCTGGTGCAAGAACCAGTCTGCTTCTCTAATAGCTCAAGTTCTGGAACTGAGTTTCATTGGCTCCGATTGGCATAACTTTGGCCAATGACCAAGCCTCCCTTAACCAATGACTGTGGCCAGGCGGTGGGTGGGGGAGTGTCACAATCTCTCCCTAGATCTGGGTATGTGCGACAGGGATGTTCTGGGGAGCTTGGTAGTGGTAGTAATGGGATAGTTTCACTGGGATCATATACACTGAGTCGAGGCTCTTACTGCAAGCGAGTAAATGGGGACAAGCTGCTACACAGCACGGAGCCCTTATTCCCTTCAGAGAGAGGGCTGCAGGGAATAGCTCAGGGGCTTCTTTTGGGTCCAGGTTGCAAACTGGGACAGAAGTTAGAGGACCTTCTGTCTAGTTTGGCTCAGAGCACAGAACCGCTTTACTGTAGTGGGGGGCTGAGGGCCGGTCACGGGGGCAGTGCTGCAGGTCACGCCTGTGTAGAGAAGCAGGGACCTCAGGAAGTGCCTGGGCAGGGAGAGGGGTGAGCTCCCGGCCTCAGTTGCCCATTACACAGCAGATACCAGCGAGGAGCTGGAGCGGAAGAAGCATCAGCAGACTGGCCGTGGGCACCTCTGAGACACCCATCCGCCCATGACTAGGGGCGAGTTCGCTGAGGTCCCCTGTGGGAGAGGGCAGCACCCTCGGTATGGGTACCTTTGCTGTGATGGAAAGAACTTTAGACTGGGGTCAAAAGATTTGGATTCTGGTCATTGCCAGACCACTTGTTAGCTATGTGACCTTGGGCAAGGCCCTCTCCTTTTCTTGGCCTCAGTTTACTCCTCTGTGAAATGGGAGTGATACTGTTCCCTCAGGAGTTGATGTGGGAATCAGGGGAGCCCGGGCAGATAAAATGGGAAAAGGCTAAGTTGCTGCCCAAGAGGGAGGCCCTGTTAAGCCTCCTTGTCCTGATTGCTGAAGCCGGAGGGAGCCATGCCACTGGGCCCAGAGGCACTCACGACACCAGGAAAAGCGGAACCAGGAACAGTGTGCCCCGTGGAAGTTGGTGGACACAGAAGCCTTGGGGCAAGGCTGGCAGCCAGGGATGTGGGCAGCTCTCTGGGACACGCCCCTTCTCTGCCACCAAGTCAGAGCAAGGGACCCTGCTTGCATCAGCCCTGCAGGCTCCACCAGGTACTGATGAGGAGAAGGGGAGGCACCTGGGAAGGGACAGGGACAAAAGAGCAAACACACCCATCCCTCTACAAACAATCTCCTCCCACAGCCCAGATGCAAATCTCCCTCTTGGCCCCTGGGGAGTGTTCCGAGGCCCCAATGGGCACTTCCTCTGGCCCTTCCCCAGAGCCCAAACCGCAGGGCCCTCTGGGTGGGGACTGCATGTTTCCCAGAATGCAGTTCATCACAGAGACCCAGCTCCTCTGGCCTCTCTGGGTAGCTCAGACCAGCCACTCCCCAAAGCCTGGGCTCCCTCTGCCCACTTGGTGGTGGGGGTGGGGGTCGGGGCAGGGGTGGGGTACACTGCTCCCCTCCCACTGCCTGTGTCTGGCTGATAGACTCAACCTCCCTGAGAGCTGGCTGGTTAAAATGTCTTCTCTTTGACAGGCTTGGCCTTTCTATATGCCTGTTAATCCACTAGTATTGTAGGGCAACACTGCCATGTTTGCCCCAGGCTGGGCAGCTTGCTCTTATTTATAGGCTGCATTGGAGGCCTCCAGGGTCTCAGCCCCTTCCCCGGAGGGCATGGTTATTATGGTGGGAAAGGCATGGGTATTTAGTTAATTAGACATGTTGCAGCTCTTGTGCTTGTCAGCTGTGACTTTGGACGAGTTACTTCACTTCTCTGAGCTTCCATTCTCTCATTTGGAAACAGGAGGGCAATGCCCTACAGGGTTGTTGTGAGAACTGGAGGAGATAAAAGGCACTAGCCTCTGGTAGGGTTCAATAGATGAACCTTGCCATCCTTCCACACCTTATCAGAATTTACTATCCTATTCCAGTCTCTTCTCCAATCCAAACGATCAGCCTGCTTGTTCAGTAATCCTGTGTTGAGAGCCTTCTATGCACAAGGTGCCATTACCCTCGTCTCCCCAGCCCTGGGTGGTTGATGCCATTAAGCTCACTTGATTCAAGGGGCCATTCTGTTTCAGAGAAAGGATAAGAGGTAGAAGGCTACCAGCTGGTAGAGCCAGGATTTGATGCCAGGTCTTCAAGAACTAACAGGCACTCTGATCCACACGTTTCCACAGACTGGTTCTCTGCCTGGAATGTCCTCCCACCTCTTCTTTCTGGATTCCATCAAGTCATTTAGGGGCTTATTCCTTCGATCTCCTGCAGGACACCTTCTGAATCAGCAGGAACACTTTTGGTTTCAAGTGATACAAAATTGCATCCCAAACAGATTTTTTTTTCCAAACAGATTTAAGAAAAAGATGAACTTTTTTTTTTACTCAAGTAACACCAAAAAGTTCAGCCAATCTTATTTTAGGGAAGGTTGGATTCAGAGCTTAACTAATGCAATTAGTATTTTCCTTCTTTCTCAATTTCGGCTCTGCCTTTGATTACGAAGGCTTAATTTTCAGACTCCAATTGGTATCAAAAGGGTGCACAGTTCCAGTTCTTACATTTTTACAAGTTTCAGGAAAAGTGCAAAGAATGAGATGAATTTCTTTATAGCTCAAATTTAGTCTTGGAATTGAGACTCATTGTCTCTGGTCTGACTTGGGTCAGGGTGCCCCTTCCTGAAGCAGTCTGTATATCTAGGGGACAGGAGTCCATGGATTAGCTTAGACCAGGCTCATCTGCACCCTCACAGGTGCAGAGGGTGGGCTTCACTCCCATCTAGAGGGAAACTGAGGTATGCTTACCAGGAGACAGGTGAGGATGCTGATAGCACAACAACAGAAATCCAGGCCCCTATCACTACCTTCTCCCTTTTCTGAACTCCTGCATTCCCACTCTTCTGGTGGGCATCTCTGCTGGGTAGCAAACCCCCTGAGGACAAGGACACTCTGTGGGACCCTTAGTAGAGCACCTGGAAAAGAATAGGTACCAACGACATGCTTCCAATTGACAGAAGTGTTTGGAACTCAATCAATGTGTCCAGCCCTGTGAACATTGTTTGAATTGGGATTCAAATGAGAAGAGAAACATTCTAACCATTTTAACATTTTATTTATTTATTTATTTATTTATTTAATTTATTTATTTTTAAAATATATTTTATTTATTTATTTTTTGACAGAGAGAGAGGGAGAGAGAGAGAGACAGAGAGAGAACTGAGCTGGGGGAGCTCCCAGTTTAGCACATGGTTCCGCATGGGCCGGGGCCGGGACTCGATCCCTGGTCCCTGGCGCTGCAACGTGAGTGCTTAACCCACTGAGCCATCCCAACTTCCCCCATTCTAGCCATTTTAAAGAGCAGGGAGCTTATGACTTGGTTATCACGTGGCCTGGAGAATCACCGGGAAGGCTGAAGAAACAAACTCTAGGCTGAGCTTTCAGGAAGGACCTCTTAAGTCACATTGCAGAACTGCGCCACCAAGAGAGCTGCTGCCTCTTCTGCAACCAGAAATCACCACGATGATGAAGCTGCTCTCTCACGGGCTCCAGAGGCCCCATGTGCCTGACATGATGCAGGCAGACTGCGTGCCCATGCCCTGCCTCCTAACACCCATCAAGCCAACAACTGAACCTTTTGAGTTTCGCTAACCCAGTTGAGGTAAAACACAGGTTTGCCAGCAAAAAGAGAAGTAGGAAGACGTTTGGCCTCTACCCTACTCCCTACTTCCACTTTCAAACCTCATGTGAGTCATGTGGTTGAAACTGAACTACATCTGGAATCGAGGAGGCCTGGGGAATGTAGTCATGTTTTTGAAATAGCCTTTATTTTATTTTGTTTTGTTTTGTTTTTGTTTTTGTTTTTTCTTTTTGTTTGTTCTTTTAGAAGAGTTTTAGGTTCACAGCACATTTGAGCAGCAAGTATAGAGGATCCCCATATACTCCCTGGCCCGGAGCCCCACTTATACATGGCCTCCTCTGCTCTTAACAACCCCCACCAGAGTAGTACATTTGTTACAGTCAACACACCCTTACTAACGCATCATAATCACCTGAAGTCCACAGTTTACATTAGGGCTTACTCTTGGTGATGCACATTCTTTTTTTTTTTTTTTTTTTTTTTAAATATATATTTTATTTATTTATTTATTTATTTATTTATTTTTGACAGAGAGAGAAGAGAGAGAAAGATTCGGAGAGAGAACTGAACTGGGGGAGCTCCCAGTTCAGCATATGGTTCCGCACGGGCCGGGGCCGGGATTCGATCCTCGGTCCCCGGCGCTGCAAAGTGAGCGCCTAACCCACTGAGCCATCCCGGCTTCCCCTGATGCACATTCTTGAGTTTAACAACTATATAATGGCATGTTTTCTAGCCGGGTGGTCTGGAAAAACTCCAGCCATTGTCCATATAATGAGAATGGTTACATGGCTGGATACTTTCCAGACAGCCCTTGTACATCATTATAGTATCATACAGAGCAATTTCACTCCCTAAAATTCCCCTCTACTCTGTCTATCCATCCCTCTCTACCCCCGAACCCCTGGCAACCACTGATATTTTTTTCTCCCCCCAGAATTCTTTTCACCCCCAGAGAATCCACATTTTGAAAGACTTACTCTAGGGTCAAGTAGTTAAGGGAACAGGCCTGGAGCCATGGTACCCTGGGCTGATACCCTGGCTCAGCTGCTTCCTAGCTGTGTGACCATGAGCACCTCACGTCACCCGCTCTGTGCCCAAAGACCCTCTTCTGTATCAAAAGAGAGGATTAAGTGAAATCATTCACATAAAGCTCTTGACAGTGTCTGGCATGTGGTAACCACTCAATAAAGGTTTGCTCTGTTTCTTAGCCATTAACTCAATGCAGCCGTATCACATACATAATTTCTGTTACACCCTGAGGACCAGTTCCCTCCCCTCTCCTCTTTGGTCCATTCTTCCTCAGAGGGGACAACATACAATTTGCTAGTCTGTGCTTTCTTAGTTAGAACAACTCATCCATAACACCTGTCTGAGGTTTCACCCAGCTTGCCTTGTTTAGTATCTGGAGATTCCCACGCAATTTCGATCACATGCTCCCAACAGTCTATTGAACTGAATTGTTTCAAAAGATTCATATATTCATTCAACCAAACATTTGAGGGTGACTTATTATGTGCCAGGCTCCAGGGGCACAATGGTGAGCAAGATCATGAGGAATTCCCATCACAAAAGTGATGCCATCAGTATTCAGCTTGCACGGTGCACTGTGGCAGGGGTGGGAGTGGGGGTGGGGAGGGAGCAAGGAGACCTGGGGGCCGGCCAGAGGACTCTTGATCTGAGCCAGGCAACAGGCCATGGTGGTTCCAATGGGGTGCTGGTCATGGGACTGGATTGTAAATTAAGGAGACAGGGCATGTACAGTTTCCGGCTTTCCGGAAACTCCTGAGGTAGGAAAAGCAGGGGGGGACAGGTGGGTTTGGGGGAGAAGGAGCTCCAACTCACTTGCAATTCTTGATTCTGAGGGGCCTGTAAGGCAGCTCATGGAGTTGCTCAGCAGGCAGTTGGATGTTGATCCCAGGCTTCAGAAAATAATCGGTGCTGGAGTTTTCCATTCCATTTTAATTGTTTCAAGTTATCCATTTTAGTTTGGGCTGTGTGGGTCAGCCTTCACGTATGGCTTACAGGCAGTGATGGAAGTGGGGCCAGCACCCAGTCTCCTTTATTCTAAATTCTTCTGCTTCACCAAACTGCACCCTCTACGCCCAGAGCCAATGGCTTCTTTATATCCGCTCTTCCTATTATCACACACTGTGCTGAGCACATACCTGGGTCTCTCATTGGACCTCAGGGGTCTCTGAGATAGCGGTTCTAGATCAAAGAAATGGAGGGAGGCTTCAGGAAGATAAATGAGTTGCCCAGGGTCACAAAGTAAATGGCAGACGGTCTGTCCAACTTCTGAGTCTGTGCTATTAAAGCTTATGTTCTAGGTCAGTATCATCCCATAGAACTTGCTGTGATGATGGAATGTGATATATGCACAGCCCCATGCAGTAGCCACTAACTACATGTGCAGCTAAGGGACCAAATTTTTAATTATTCACGTTTAATAAATTTCAATTTAATGACCACATGTGGCCACTGTTTTGGACAGCACTGTCCTCCTCCTTCCAGAAGGCCAAAGAAAGACCCAAAACATCCCATCATGACTTGTTGCTGTTAAATGATTCTTAGTAAGGAACAGGATTGTCTGGGGCAACACAGTTTCTGCCACAGGCTCCTGAGAAACTCAAATAGTGCACTGGTTCTGGCCTGCCAGGGTTAACAAGATATTTCCTGCTGCCCACAGGGCTCTGAGGTACCAGATGGAAAAGTTGGATGGTTTGGGAGGTTGTGGAAGCGCCTGGTGGCTTCTGAGATGGGGAAAGGAAATGCCTTTCTGTGGCATCCAGGCTGCATCCCAAGCTGTTGCCTGGGAGACGCTGAAGACCTCCCAGGAAGCCCTGGCCTGCCATAGCGACCACACCTGGAGGACAGTACCTGGAAGCAAAGGGGAGCCGGAGAAGAGGAACAAATTTGGCTGGGATGAGGCATCGGGGGCATAAGACAAGGGGATGCTGGGACCTTGCCAGGGTGTGGCAAGAGCCAGATGGTCTGTTGCCCATGGCAGGGCTGAGGGGGAGGGAAGGGATGGTCACTGGGGTGGAGACTCCAATAGACTTGGGCAGAAATGATGCCTGCAAACCCTTGCCAATTTAGAACTGAAAACCCTTACTGTAAAGTTTACAGTCTGCTTACCAGGAGACAGGTGAGGATGCTGATCGCACAACAGCAGATGTCCACGCCCGTCACTACCTTCTCCCTTTTCTGAACTCCTGCATTCCCGCTCTTCTGGTGGGCATCTCCGCTGGGCAGCACACCCCCTGAGGACAAGGACACTCTGTGGGACCCTTAGTAGAGCACCTGGAAAAGAAGGTGGTTTACAGTGTAAACCAACTGCTTGTGTGACGCAACTGTTAGCAACAGCTGAGTAAGATTAAGTAATTAGAGGCCAGGAGGAGGCTTGTTACTGTGGGAGTAGCAGCCACCTTCGCAGCTGACACTTCAGTGGCTACACTGATGCCTTAGTTACCCTTTCCCCAGCAGGATGATTTTCTAATTACCTCTAGCCACTCACACCAAGTGTTTCCCAGTGCATTTAATTTCCGGGCCTGTTGAATGCTGAATTAATTTTTAATCATCCCGGAGGTGTTGATTTTAATTACCCAGATTGAAAGAGACAAGAATAGGATTTAGAGAGCAACCGTTTGGGGTGTTTCTTGGGAATGGAAACACATATATTTCCAGAAGGCTGGCAGCTGTGGGGCAGGGGGCTCTCCAGCTAGTGTCTGTGTGTATTTGTGAACATGCAGTACACCCAACTCTGCGGTAGACAGGGTCAGGGTGACAGGAATTAGAAAATGTGGTCCTGGAGAAGCCCAAGCTGCAAACCTAACTCTCATTGGCTGGATTTAGTCACATGTACTTATTCCTGAACTCATCGTTAAGGTCAAGAGAACAAGATGCTCTGATTGGCTGGGCCTGGGGCACATGCTCACTCCTGCACCCTGAAAGTGGGGTCATTGCCAGGAGAACCGTAGGAATGGGGAGTTTGGAAATAGTATTTGCCCAAGGAGAAATCATGATGCTAGAGGAACAGAGGATACAATTTTTTTTAATAGGAGGGGAAACTGAGGCTCAGAGATAATAAATGACTTGCCCAAGGAAGCAATTAGCATACCTCTATATCCAGGATTTGAACTCCAGTATTTTGATGCCAGAATCTGAGCACTGAACCCCCATTCTTCACTGACCTTTCTTTCCAGGCTCTCTCAGACCAGGCACATGGAGGCAGAGGGAAGGGACCCTGGAGTCAGTCTGGCTTAAATCCTGGCTCTGCCATTGATTATGAAAACTCCCTGGTCTCAGTCTCTACCTCTGTGAAGTGGGCGTAATGACACCTACCTCCCAGGGTTGTTGGGGGATTACATGAGTCAGAATTTAAAATTCCCTGGAAGAGTGCCTAGCTCATGCTCAGCGGGAAATGAATGGATTTTTTAAAAACGAAACTATGCGATAGGAGCTCAAGAAAAGATTTTTAATGGCTGAAAGGATGACATCCCTGAGTTTTCATATTCTGTCAGACTCCTCCTGGGTCAGGCAGAAAGGGAAGAATAGGAGAAAGAAAGGAGTCACAGGGAGGTGGGCAGATTCTGCTCCTACCATGAGAATAGGATCCAATTTCTGGTCTATCAATGTCAAGGGATAAGGAAATCCTGCTCCAGAGCTGGAGGAAGGTTCTCATACCACCCCCACCCCAGGGAGGTGCATTGGCCTGGGATGAGAGGGAGGTGGGAGCCCCTCCTTCCTCCCAGCACCCCCTTGTATGAACTCCCACCCAGGAGAACAGGAGGCAGAATGTCCCCATGAGCTATCCTGGTAAGATCCTAATGCTGATGCCTGATCACATGTCTTTGAACCTTCCTTTCTGTCAAAACTGAGCAGAGAATATTAGCATGGAGCCAAAAGTGTGGGCTTTGGAATTAGGAGAGTCTGAGTTCAACTCCTGGTTTTCTTCCTGCGTAGTGACAATATGACCTGTGGTGAACACTGTGTTCATGTAATGCTTCCCACCACCTCCTCCCACTCCAGGTGCCTGTTGGTAAGCATGTATGTGTGCGCGTGCACGCGCGCGCGTGCACACACACACACACACACACACACACACACACACACACACATCTTTTGTGGGGGTAATAGTGTGCCTAGCCCCAGGGAATGGATTATGATTGGCTTAAACCAAAGAGTGGCAAACTATAGCCTGAGAGCCAGATCTGACTGCCCGCTGTTTTTATGTGGCCCACACACTAAAATGGTTTCAAACAACTTTTAAATGGTTGAAAAAAATCCAACCAAAAATATTTTGTGATGCTTGAAAATTATTTGAAATTCAAGTTTGTTTCCATGCGTACAGTTTTATGGGAGCACAGCCTCACGCATTTGTTTCCGTATCGTCTAGGGCCCTTTCATGCTACAAAGGCAGCGTTGAGTAACTGTGACAAACGACATGGCCCACAAAGCCTTAAATATTTACTCCCTAGCCTTCACAGACACTTGCTGACTGTGGTCTAAGCTAATTTTGATAATCCTGCTCCCTGTCTGCCAGCCTTTCTTACAGCTAGGAGTGGCCACATGGTCCAGTTCTTTCCAAAGAGAACTGAGCAGAAGTGTGCTGCGGCGATCTGTATAACAGCATCGCTTTTCTGAGAGAAGGGGACAGCGCTAGCTAGAACCTGCCCTTCTTCCTACTTCCTGCCGCAAGCATGGGTATGCTGTCTAGAGCCCACGCAGCCTTCTCTTTCAGAGCTCATTTCCTGCTGCAGGATGGGAAAGCAGGGTCAAGAGTCCAGTTGGGAGGGCTGGCTGAGCTGGCTGGGGTCCAAAAAAGGGGGGAGTTCCACTCTGGGCATCTGCCCAGGACCATGAGCTGCTTCTTGCCCAGACCAGGCTTGGGCCCAGAGGGGCCACCAGTCACGGGGGCTGGACTGTCTGCTGGCCCCATCCATACCGAGAGGGTAGAAGGAGGGCTGAGAACTAGTGGTCATCACTTCTTGGGTCTGTCTGGGCTTCCCTCTACTCCTAGCTCTTTCCACAGTAGCTGGGAGACAGTGGGTAATAAAAAACAAAGTTGGATGGTTGAGTAGATGAGAGGGGAGGGAGGGAATGAATGAACAAAAGAAGGAAAAAAATTCTGTTATTGAGAGGCTTCCACACATGTACTGACAGTCACCCTGGGAGGTCACAGGCTAGGTATTATTAGGCCCATTTAACAGAGGAGGAAACTGAGGCTCTGTAAGACTAATTGACTTTTCCAAGGTCACAGCGCTAGGAGAGCTGAAGCTGAGACCCTAACCCCAAAGCTGGTCCAAATCCCTGGGCATAGGGCCCTGGAGCCTCACCTCCTTGGGCTTCACCTCCAAGCCAAGCTAGGCTCATATACAAGGACACAGGCAAAGACCCTGCCATCACCGCAGCGAAGCACGAAAGGAACTTTCATGACGTGGCTCTGGGCAGCTGCCAGGAACACCTCCTGTCCACATCCTCCTGTCCCACCAAGAACACGTCACCTCCTCAGCAGGTACTCAGTGCATATTTGTAGCATGAATGAGTTGCCTTGTATCAGAACAGATTCCTCAACAAAAAGTCATAGGTTGCAAAATCCCTCCAAAAGCAGGTAAAACTAACATCACGTTTCCTAGCTTTGTGCTGGGTTAGAGTGTGCCTCCTGGTAGCAGAAAATGCCTCCTGTGTGTTATACAAGCTTGTCATAATCATCACTGTGATGATTGTAAAAGAACAGTTAAGGCAGATGTTTGCTAGCGCGCCACTCACTACACTGAGCACATGATGTAAATCGTCTCATTTAAACTGCACAACAACCCAGCAGGGTAGATATTATGGCTATCCTCCTTTTATGGCTGAGGCATCTGGAGCTCAGAGAGGTTAAGTAACTTGACCGTGGCCACACAGCTGGTAGGTGGCATAGTCTGATTTAAACCCAGGTGTTTTGGCTCCATGGAATGAGAGGAGGTGCAGGAAGACTGGGGTGGGATGACTCTATGAGACTGGCTTGGGGACACATGCCTACTCCGTAATCTGTATGGACGGTCCCCAAGTCAGATGGCTGGCAGGGAAGAGGGGTGCATGCAGCTCACAGAAGCAGACGTGGGCGAGGCCTTGTATGTCCCCAGGACGAGTCGTTTTAGCCTTGTCTGTATCCCACCCCAGTGTGATCACTCAGCCACCCTAACTGTTCATGTGTGCTGGGAGTGAGAGGCAGGTGGGTTAGGAGGGGCCAGGCCTGGCTGGCGTGATGGTGACTCTTGCCCACATCAGCCTCTCGTGGAGGGACTGGTGATTCAGACACCCTTCCTGGCCAATGGGGCCTCTAGCAGGGCGTGCCTTGTAAACAAGCCACAAAATGTTATCTGGGCAAAGGGGGACTGGGGCAGGCAGGGTGGCTCAAAGGGCAGCCCTTGGCCTCCCGCCAGACCCCAGCCTCATCCTGGGCTACTTGGAGCTCCTGCCTGAGGCGCCCCCAGCCCATGGCAGGAACTTTCTCCCTGCCTAGGGTGAAGTGTGCAGACAAGTGGCATGTCTGGCACTGACCCCCTTTCCCTGGGAGCTTCCAGGACCTCCTCTGTCCTGGGCTGGCCAGAGGTGTGGTTGGGCCAGGGGTCTGGAGGCCCAGGAACAACCTCCGTGGGGGCTTCTGCGACGTGTGCATAAGTTCACTGACACCTGCTCGAAGAACAGCAGCTGGATATGGATGACGTATAGGTGCTCAGTACATTGTTGCTGCGACCTCAGTTACCAGGAATAGCGCAATTAACAGAACAACTGCAGTAAGTGGTGAGGCTGTCCCTGGGTGTTCTGGGAATTCCCACTGGGAGCTGGGCCCCCAGGCCAGCTCCCTGGAGGAGGTGGACTGGGCTGGCTCCAGTGGGGGGCCTGGTGGTGGCTGAGTGTGGAGGGAGTTCGGGATGAGCCTGGTGAGAAAAGTGGTGATTCTCATTATCCTTTAAATTCAATATACAAATTTTAGGGGTACAAAATTCAAACCCCTAACAGGTGGTGAATTCCCTTCCTGTCCTGTAGCTCATTCCATATTTGGATCGACCGCATAATCTTTATCTGGGTCCAGGCCATAGGTCCACTAAGGATTATTCCTTCAAACCACTGGCAAATGCCTGGTCACCTCTGTGACAGGGCATCAGGGGCCAGGGACACCTACAGGTCACTTCTTTCCTGGGAACGAAGGTGTGACAGGCCCCACCTCGAGTGAGACTGCACATGTTCATGACAACTAGAGATCAGGGAGGCAAAAACTGATAAGGGGGAGGAGGTTAAAAATAACCAAGGCAGGGGGGTGGGGCGTGGGGGAGGAGGGAGCAGCCCAGACACCCTTTGCCCTTTGTCACTTTGATTTACAGACTGCACACCCAGAAGGTCACCTGGGTTGGCTGTAAAAACCTCATCGGTTGGCACAGCGTTCTGATCAGTGACCTGGGAATTTCCAGTCCTGGGGAAATGTGGCCACAGCATGCAGGGCCGCGTGCCTTTCCTTTAGCACCTTCCTAAAGTGGGCGGGGCTCTGGTGAGGCCTGTCCCTGCGCAAGGAGGGGATGGGGAGGAGAGTCCTTCAGAGCAGGCACCTGGAGCCCAGCTCACCAACTCGCTCCAGGGGTGACTTGGGGAAGCCACAGAATTTCTTTGAGCCTCTGTGTTCCCATCTGTAAAAGAGGAATAAGAAAGCTTGCCCTGCTCGCCTCCCCTGTTACGGTGTGAGCTACACCTGGAGCGCGGTGGGGCCCAGGGCTGTAGGAAGGACCAAGGACGCCGAGTTCCATCTGCATCTTGGATCCCCTCGCTCAGTGCATGCTGGGTTGGTTAGGGCCCTGGCCACTCAAAGTGTGGGTCCCAGCGGAGCAGCAGCATCTGCAGGGAGCCTGTAAGGAATGCAGACGCTCAGGCCCCACCCCAGACCTGCAGAACGGAATCTGCATTTTGACAAGAGCCCCCACAGATGTGTGTGCTCACCGACCTGTGAAAAGCACTGCTTTTGTGGACATTGTTTTTGCCTGTCCTGGGTCCACCTGTCCATTTTTCTGGTAAAAGTGATCTTATTTTCTTTGGGAAAATCATGTCTCATGCCCCCCACCCCCACCCCCACACTGTAGCTGTGTGTATTTCACTGGGGCTCATCCACCGTCCAGATGCCCCAGGGGCCACGAAAGCTAGCCTCAGCCCATCAGAACCAATCCTGGAACAATTTGGGAAAGGATTTTTTTTATGTGGCCCTTATTCAGCTGTAGGATGACAAAATCCTGGGGTTCGGGGCTGTCATCTTGGTCACTACTGTGGAGAACCCAAGAAGAGAGTTCTCAGAGAGGAGCACATGTGTGTGTGTGTGTGTGTGTGTGTGTGTGCGCGCGTGCGCGCGCGTGCGTGCGCACATGCAGGTACATGCTCCATGCTCGTGCAAGAGACAGAAGATTCCTGATCACATCTTTTGAGCTTCCAGCTTTGTCCAAAGCCAGATGGACTCTCTTGGCTTTTCAGCCCCTATAAGCCTTTTACCTGTGCAAGTGTGTGATGGGTTTCTGACATTTGCCAAGAGCCACTCCTTTCCATGGTGCCGCTGAACATAGAACAAGGCCAGGTTTGTGGCCTTGTGAAGCCCACCCAGGGGAAGACAAGAGAGGGCCGTTATCAGGGCGAGCGGGTAGTGTCCTGAGAGGGGCAGTACAAAGGGGAAGATTGTGGCTGAGCTTTTGGGGAGAAGAGTGAGAGGGGTGCTCCCCAAAGTTGGCGCCTGAGCTGACTCGAAAGCACCGTTAGCTAGGTGGACAATGCAGGGGAGAGCATTCCAGGCGGAGGGACGCATGTGAGCCAAGGCAGGGAGGCAGGAAGCAGCCTGCAGGGCTGAGGGTGAGACAAGGGACAGGGAGAGGCCAGGTGGGGAAGAGAGAGGAGGACTCGGTGGGCTGCAGCGATCGACGCTGGGACTCTGTCTGCCAGCATCCCTGGTGGTGAAGGGACAGGGGAGGGCTGTGTGGAGGGGGAGGGTCTTACTACTGAATTATGTTAATGCCTACGGCTGCCATTCCTGAAGGACAAATCACACGGGTGCAGAGCCCCTGCCCTCTGGAAGCCTGGGGACACCCTGGCATGGTGGGCAGCGCATAGGCATCATAGCCAGAAAAGCCAGGTTGGACTCTCTGTGCCCCTATAATAGTTGCGTGACCTGGGTGAGTCCCTTCACTTATCTGGTTCTCATCCGTAAACAGAGATTCAGAATTTCTATCTCCAAAGGGCTGTAGTGAGAACTGGGTGAAATTATGGTAGAAAAGCACTTGACGCTTGAAAAGCAAGTTCAGTCCAGAGAAGGAGGTCCCTGCAAGCTAAGACCCTTGAGGAGGGAAGCCCCTCACCTATGGGAAGATATGCCTCCCTGGCTTCCATGCCTTGCCACCCCTGCTCGGGGACTCTGGTCTCCATCAGAGGGGCCATCCCAGCGGGCCAGCTCCAGCCTCCACCCGGCCCTACTCTTCCAATTCCAATGGCGCTGCTCTCAGAGCTGGGCTCCTGAGATACTGCAGCCCCCACAGGGCCTTCCAGCCTGGGCTCTGGGTGGAAATGCAGCGTCCCTGAGGCTCTGGGGAAAGGGCAGGGCTGGGGCTTCCCACCCTGGGGCCTGAAGATACCTAGAACCACAGATGCCACCCGCTGAGCACTTCCTGTGGGGGCTAGTTACCAAACTGAACAATCACCCCTACTACCTTGTGTCCTTTCAAATTCATTCTCCACTCTTGTGCATTAATTGCCTGCGTGTGCCCTTCACTTCAGGTTGGAGGCCCCAGGAGACAGGGGACAGTGGCAAGGGGCCCCGGGGGGAGTAGCCCAAGGCCACTTGTTGAGGAAGAGCCACCGCTCCATTTTATAGGCCTGGAAAGGGAGGGGCAAACTCTGGGGAAATGGGTTGCCTCGAGGCTTATGCTGATGGCCAGGTATTCCTCTTACCCATCCAGGTCCAGATGGTGACCAACCAAGCGGGCTCGCTCAGGACTGAATGGGTTTCCAGGACTCTGGCAGACCAGGATGGGATGCTCGCCCGTTTCCTGAGTTTCAGGAACTCACACTGGAGCTGACAGGGGTGGTGAGGTGGAATCCAGATCAGAATGCCCCTGTGTCCAAGAAGGGGGTGAGGGCGCTTTCCCAGAAGCCCAGCCCACCCGCACTCCTGTGGGACTCACCACGTGAGAATCCGCGCATGCGTGGGCCTACCTGTGCCTGCTTGTGTGTCTGTGTGAGTGGCCGAGTGAGGGGGAGGGTCGGGGTGCACATGGTGAGAGCTGTGAGAGTCATCTGTTGTCTGCGTGGGTCAGGGCTGGATCTCGAAGTGGGCGGTACACGTGTGGAGAGGTGGGGGCTGAGGTTATCTTTGCATCTGTGAATCTGCTGTGTGTGCACATGGTGGGTGGGTGTGACAGTGGTGGGAGGTGGGAGTGGGGACTTATCTGCTGCCCTTTGAAGCTGTTTTTGTGTGTAAATTTGATGTGGCTCCATCAGGTGTGGGGGTTGCCAATGGCGAATGTTGCTGTCTCTGTGAGTCTGTTTTGAGCAGGTGAATTATCTGCTGGATGTGGGAGTGTCCATGTATGTGTCATGGGCAGGCAAGTCCCCACGGTGATATAAGAGGAGTGTGTCTAGTGTAAGCCCATTGAGTGGATGGGCAAAGTATGTCCTACCAAGCATGTAGTCCATGCTCTTTAGTGCCCCAAGGGCAGGAGTTCTGTTCCAAGGCTCAAACTGCCCTCAATTAATTCCCAGTTAATACCTGGGTGATACCTCAGCCTGGGGGAGCTGACTGTGCCCCTTTGGGCTTCTCCCTCCACCTGTTTTCAGAGCTAAGGAAGTTGCAAACTGCTAGGCAGTGCAAAGCCCATGGGTTGCATTTACCACTTTGTGTAAAAGAAGGAAAATTGCTGGTGACACCTCCATCCCTTTGCTTTCAGAAAGTGGCTTTCTGCACAGATGTGTCTTCACACCAAGACCCACACCTGAGAGTGCCTGATGATTCTTCAGCATTGTTGTCCTGAGTCAGAGGAATACTTGAATACTAGAGTCATGGTCCCATTGTGAAGAGGAAAAAGCACCTGTGCCTTTGTGTGAGACTGAGAGGAAGTGAGGCAGAGGGGAGGAAGGAGAGAAGAGGCTGGAGGCCAGGAAGGGGCAGGCCCAGAGGGGCTTCCTGCTCAGAAACAGGGTGGCCTGGACAGTATAAAGCTCTGAGGAGGGGTGGACATCAGGAACTGGCAGGGCATTCGTGCTGGGCCTTGGGAAAGATGGGGGAAGCAGAGCCACTGGAGAGGGGTCTGTGCTCTGTCAGAAAGCCACAGCAGGGGAAGCCGGATAGCTCAACAGGCTGAGCACTTGCCTTGCAACCTCAAGGTTCAGGGATCGAATCCCAGCCCCAGCTGCGGCAAAGCCTTATACTGAACTGGAGCATGCCTCCCATGTGGAAGGCCCCTAGTGCAGTTCCCGTCCCGTGCAGCCCCACATCCACCGGTGTGGAATGACACTATGTTCAAACTAATGACGTACAACTATGGAGACTGTTCTGGGCCCTCCCCTTCTCTCTGTCTCTCTGTCTCTGTCTCTGTCTCTCAAATAATAAACAAATCTTTAAAAAAGGCAGGCAGGCAGGCACAGCGGGAGAGCACAGGGAGGGGGCTTCCACCCACATCCCTTACTGGACTCCCAAATCCTGTCACCTGTATGGGAGTTGTGGCACTAAAATTAAAAGGGACATAAGCTGTGTTGAACCTTACCAGGCTTCAGCCCCACCCCCCTCCTGATTCCCTTATCCTCAGCCAGAGGAGGACCCCCACAGAGAAGGGCCTCCCTCCTGCCCATGTGGGGAGGGCTGGCAGACACCTGGGGGGTCACGCTCCCTGGGCCTTCCCTGGATTCCAGCCACACCTCTGAAAACCCAAGCAAACCCCAGCGTGGCAGGCCGGGCTGTCTCCCCCAGCACAGCCTCTTGGGCAGAGCGATGCCCAAAGCCAGGACGCGATGACTCTTTCCTCCTGAGTTCCGCTGAGGGAAACTGGGAGGAAATAAATTTCCTCTCAATAGGCTGTGGATGGATTCCAGCTCGCTTCCCAGTGGCCCATTAAATAATAGTAACATTTATTGGGCACTTGCTTTGTGCCAAGGACGATTAAGTAGATCTTAAAGGGAGAAGCTATTAGCAGCTCCCTTCGTGAGAAGAGAGAAGGTGGGTGACTCTGCCAGGCTCTTGCAGACTAGGGAATCTCAGGGTCAAGATTGGAGCCCAGCCGGTTGACCACCAGAACACGCAGCTTCTTAAGAAAAGGGAGCTTTGTGAAGTGCAACGAGCAGGGGACAGGGGAGCATCTCAGAGGCTCACGTGTGTCTGTCTTCCTCAAACAAGCGGCCCTCAGGGTCTTTGCACTTGCTGTTCTCTCTGCTAGAAATCTCTTCACAGCCTTCTTGTCATCTGGTCACAGCCCAGAGGCCTTCTCCTCAGAGAAGATGCCTCAGGCTCTGGGGTGTCATCCCAGTGGCGTTCCATCACCACGGTCGCCTTTTGGACACCGTGAGCCTCACCTGCTTACTGACTTGTTTCCCAGCCTCGCTGCCCCCTTGAGCCCTGTCACTGGGAGAAGGACAAGTGCCCAGGTGGCCCGGGCAGGGCAGGGATGGGGGCGGAAGGAGCAAACGGCACCTCCCACAACAACACCCGATGGGATCACTGCGTGAATAAATGATGCTATAAGTAGTGTATCTTATGATTCCTAAAATACCCAAACATGTCTCTAAGCAGCTTTTGTTTCTAAGGGGACTTCTAAAATGTAAAACAATTATCTTTAAGGCAAGAAAAAAATTAGTCCAAATATCAACAGGAGCAGGATAGCAGCTAAACTAGATGTGGGCTTTAGAACCAGACAAACCCCAGCGGGGACCACGCTCCTCACACAAGCCCTTAGTCCACGGCTCAGTTTCTTTGGTCCTAAAACGTTGATGTGAAGGGCGGGGTCTAGAAGGGAGTGTCTAAAGCACAGTTCCTGGCCCCAGGTTAGCATTCAGTGGTTGAAACCGTTACTACCGCAGGATGGTGGCCTGCAGTTTGTTTTTTTCCCTTTGTAGTCTAGTCGGTTTGCTGTAGGTGCATTAATTTTAGAACCAGAAAAAAGAAAAACCCTCATGAAATAAAGAAAGGTGAGGCGTGACAGCTGATGAATGAGCTACAGGGAGCAAGGGGAGGAGGGAGAGATGCTCTCTATAGACCATGGCGTTGGTGCTGGGAAGTTAACCCGCAGCTAACGAGGCTGAGAGTCAGGTGGGCGCACCCACAGGTTTCCTTACTAAGAATTTCCTGCCTTTGAGCCCACCGACTGTCCCCAGTTGACAGCTTGCAGGGAAACCCCAGAATCAGAAGCCCCTCCACACACGCCCACTCCTGGTGAGCAGATTTGCAGGGCCCTGGTGGGCCCCCCAGACCACAGCTGCTCTCCTGGCCTGGGCCCCTGGGCTGGGGCATCTGACCTGCAGGTGGTGTTGGGAAGGAGCAAAGGCCCAGGACCAGGGAATCTGTGTCTTGTTTCACTTATCTCTGCCTCACCTTCCTGTTCTTTCTCTGTTTCTTTTCCTCTTTTTTTATTGTGAATACTTTTAATGTCATTCCTTTGGGTTTCAACAAAATTGAAAACTTAGCGCATGATAGGGTACTATCAACAGAGTAAAAAAGTAACCCTCATAATGGGAGAAAATATTTACAAAGCATATATCTGATAAGGGATCAATAGCCAGCATATGCAAAGAGCTCCTAAAACACAACATCAACAAAAACAAACAACCTAATTGAAAAAGGGGAACAATTTGAATAGACATTTCTTCAAAGAAGATATACAAATGGACAATAAGTACATTAAAAATGCTTAACACCAGTAATCATTTGAAAAAGTAAATAAAAATCACAATAAGATACCACTTCACAGCCATTATGTAATAGTTATATTACCAAAAAAGCAGAAGGCAGCAAACATTAGCACGTATGAAGAGAAATTGGAGCCCTGTTCATTACTCTTGGAAACATAAATTGGTGTAGTCACTATGGAAAGGAGTATGGAGATTCCTCAAAAAATTAACATAGAATTTTCATATAATCCAGCAAGTCCACTTTTGGGTATATACACAAAAGAATTGAAAGGAGCAACTCCGATGTCTATACACCAATGTTCCCAGTAGCATTATTCACAATAGCCACAATGGAAACAACTCAAATACCCACTGATGGATGAATAGATTAGCAAAGGTACTAGATACATATAATGGAACAGTAGTCTGCCTTAAATGAAATTCTGACGCATATGGCAATATAGATAAACTTTGAAGACATTATGCTAAGTGAAATAATCCTTACAAAAAAGGAAAAATATGGTTCTATTTATAAGGGATAGCTGGAACAACAAATCTGTGGAGACAGAAAGTAGAATAGTGGTGCCCAGGGGCTGGGGGGCCAGGATGGAGGAAGAATGGGGAATTATTGTTTAATGGGTACAGAGTTTCAGCTTGGGACAATGAGAAAGTTCTGGAGATGGATGATAGTCAAAGTTGCACAGCAATGGGAATATACTTAATGCCACTGACCTGCACACTTAAAAATTGATAAGGTAACATAAGGAAGTTTTATGTTACGTATATTTTACTACAATAAAAAAAATTAATGGACGGACCATTAACTACCTCCTTCTGCAGAAAAATAAATTGAGGCTCAGAAAGGTAAAAAAGAAAAAGAGTAATTCCTTTAAAATTCATTTTTGATACCTGTAGTGTAACAGGTTTTCTTGAATTTAAACAACACAGCTAAAGTGAAACCCCCTTCAGACCACCTTCCTTAACCACATCCCCTCCCCGGGGGGTCACCACGACCAAATCATCTTGTGTGAATTCTTCTTGATTTTTTTTTAGGTTTACTGAAATGGAACCATTCTGTACCTATTTTGCAAGTTGCCCTTTATATTCATTTAATGCTATTTCTTGGCGGTCTTTCTACGTCAGTGCACGCAAGCTACCTTGTTCTTCGAAACTGCCATGCAGTATGTCTCAATATGCAAGTAGTTATACACACTATGTGTTAAACAACACTTAGGTTGTTTTCAGTATTTGGCTATTGAGACAATTTAGCATAAATTTTTCTTTGTGCACACGTAGAAACATTTCTTTAGGAAATAGTTATTAGTTATTTACTTATTAAGGTTGCAAGCATGCATGAACGAAAGCCAATAAAATGGCTGATATTTATTGGTGCTCAGGGAATGCTAAATATTTTCTCTCATAATTTCACATGCTGTTCCTCTCCCAATCAACCCTGTGAAGAAGCCCAGTTACTATCCCTACAGATAAGGGACAGGTACAGAAATCTTGAGTTATTTTCCCTGGATCCCAGAGTTGGTGAAACAGCCCTGGGCCTTCACGTGGATCTGGACTAACCATACCGGATGCCTTAGTCTGTGATCTCAAGACCGGGACTTGGATCTCTGTCCTACTGGGTCCCCGCATCTGACATGGGTCTAGAATTTCATGGGCACTAGCAAACGCTGCTTCATTGCTGTTGCTCAAATGAAGGAAAGGATGAGGGTATGGAATCCTCCGGCAGCTGTCTGCACTGTGGTCAGCTTTTGTCCACAGCCCCCAGTCCGTTCACTGTGCTACCCACTGCCCTTGCCCTGGGAACCCATCAGCAAAGGGGGGCCTGGTATCACTAGTTTCTCCAATCTTATTCTCAGCTGCACCACAGCATGTCCCTTGACTCTACCTGCTGGAGGGAGACCCCTTAACGGTACTCCCCTGAAGCCCCCCGCCCTGC
>PVKE010003029.1:60341-76231 GCA_004027555.1 Craseonycteris thonglongyai
CTTAACGGTACTCCCCTGAAGCCCCCCGCCCTGCTGCAGCCCCTGTCCCCAGATACCTGACCAGACCCACTGGGACTTCAGACTTCAACACTCAGCCCAGCCCAGGCACTCCCTCAGAGGACTCCCAGAGCTCTTATCCTCCTGCATTATATACTTTGAAAAAATGTTTGCATGGCCATTACTCCCTTTGAAAGTGCTGTTTTGTGTGTATTCAATACAGATGAAGAGGCTGAAGTGTAAAGAGATCACATGACTTACTCCGGGCCCCAGCCAGTGGGCAGCTGGATGGCAGTCACACCCGGGTAGGTTTTGGCAGCCTCCAAGGCAGATGCCCTTCCTGTTACACTCTGACAGCTTCCGAGATAAGCCTGAAGGAGGCTCATTTGTTATCAAATGGGAGTCACACAGGATCCGGAGCTGAGAGGAACATTCATTTCCTGATACCAGCTCTGTGCCCAGAACCACACTGGATAAATCCCATCACCTCACGGGCTCAAGGGTCTGAATGGCCAAGACTACAGCCACTCAGGTTTAATGGACCAGCTCATCCCCTGACTCCTTGGGGTTCCATCCTGACTTCTCCACTCTGTGGTCAACTCCCTAGTCGCCCCCAGTATGGAACAGAGGCTGACCAAACATCTGTTTTTCTCCTGTTTCAGCCACTTGCCCTTCGGTTGTTGATTCCAAATGAAATGGGGCCAAGCAAGCAGGGAGAAAAAGTAAATCAGTTGCCTTTCTGAAACCCAAAGCTCCAGTCATTCTAACACTATCGTCTTCATTGCTGGGGCCCTTAATCTGTACCAGGCACTGTCCTAAATCCATTGCCTCATTTTCTTCTCACATCATCTTGGTGGTTACCAGAGAGACAGGGATGAGGGGTAGGGGTGTGCAGGATGAGCAAAATGGGTGCAGGGGGTCAAAAACTGGAAGTTTATAAAATAAGTAAGTCCTGGCAATGTAATGTATGGCCTAGTGACTATAGTTAATACTACCATGTTGCATATTTGGAAGTTGGTAAGGGAGTAGATCTCAAAAGTTCTCATCACAAGCAAAAAGACAGGTAATAACAAATACAGAAAAGGATGGAGAAATTGCATTGCTGGTGGGAATGTAAAATGGTACACTCACTTTGGAAGACAGTTTGGCAGCTCCTCAAAATCTTAGACATAGAGTTACTGTATGACCCAGCAACTTCACTCCTAGGGATATACCCCAAAGAATTCCAAACATATGTCCCCACAAAACCTTGTACACTAATGCTCTGAGCAGCATTATTCTGAATGGCCCCCAAATGAAAACAACTCAACTGTCCACTGGATGATGAACAGATGAATAAAAGATGCTATATCCATGCAATAGAATATTATTTAGCCATGAAAATGAATATAGTGCATTCAACTGATATTAGTGAGGCTATTTCAGGATAGTACATTTTTCTATTTTATAATGGGAAGTGCAAAGCAAAAAGTTTAAAAAATGAAAGTTAAAAATTAAGTAAAAGCTAAAAATAAGTGAAATTTCTCAAAAACAAAAAAAGAAACCCGAGACATTAAATTGAAAATCTATTCTTTCTTCTTCATAAGAGAATAGAATGAGGTTTAATATTTAAAATATCTGTGTATCTGATTTCTATTTTAGCATGTCAACTTGTCATTGGATTCTTTTTATTATGCTTCTAGTTTATTTTAAAAAACCCCACAAAGTTTAAATAAATGAGAGCACTAGGAACATCAGAGGATTATCTATGAAGATGTCTTTTAATTTGAATCTTTTACTTAATCTTTGAATTTACCTCTCTGATGATATTATATGAGGTTGATAACTATATGAGAAATTACTTCTTCTATTCCTTTGATGACTGAAGAGGTACAGTGGAAGGCATCCATCTCATTAGTCCTAGAAAATAGAGTCCTTCATAAAAAGTCTTTGAACTTTCTTTTCCTGCCTTCTTTTATCATTTCCTGCTACTAAGTTAAAAAAAAAAAAAAAAAGAAAAGGTGGGTACAGAAGCACATGGAAAAATGTGATGGTGAACTAATATTTATAAAAATGAGAGCATGTGTTCAAAACAGATTCTGGGGGAAGCCGGGATGGCTCAGTGGGTTAGGCGCTCACTTTGCAGCGCCGGGGACCGGGGATCGAGTCCCGGTCTCAGCCCGTGCGGAACCATATGCTGAACTGGGAGCTCCCCCAGTTCAGTTCTCTCTCTGTCTCTGTCTCTGTATCTCTCTCTGTCAAAAATAAAAATAAATAAATAAAAATATATTTAAAAAACAGATTCTGGTCTCTTCCAAATATAAATATATATTGGTAATTCAAATTTTAACGCTTATCTGCAATTTTAACAATCTTTACATACAGTGAAAAAAATTGATATGGAAACTGATTGACTCATCACCTCAGTAGGAAAATTATTTTAAAAAGTGTGAAGTATATGTAAAATTCATTTCAATTTGATACTTAATTTGTTTATAAAATAAGACTTGCTAAGTAAATCTAGAGTAATTCATTTAAAATAGGAAACTATTGTTTTTCAATTGTGTAATAATTACCTTATCTTGAAAAATAGCACAGCCAAACAATAAAGTATATTGTTATCTAAAACAGGAAAAAAGAAATACATGTTACTACATGGATGAAACTTGAAAACATTATGCCAAGTGAAAGAAGCCAGACACAAAAAGACAAATATAGTAGGATTCCATTTATATGAATTGTTCAGAATAGGCAAATCCATATATAGAGAAAATAGATTAACGGTTGCCAAAGACTAAGGAGAGAGGAGAAAGGGAAGTGACTGCTAATGTGCGTGGGGTTTATTTTGGGGGTGATGAAAATGTTCTGGAATTAGATAGCAGTGCACAATTTTCTGAATCTGTTAACACTGAATTGTAGTGAGCTGTAGACATTTTGCTGGTGGAGGGTCGTACCTTCAATTTGTAAAAAGCACAATACCTGTGAAATGCAATAAAGCAAAGTACAATAAAATGGTGTATTCTATAAAAAACAAAATGAAACACTGAACTGCATACTTCAGAAGAGTGAGTGTTGGGCATGCCAGGCTAGCTCAGCGATTGAGCACTTGCCTTGCAACCACAAGGTACGGGGATCGAATCCAGACTCTGACCTGTGCAAACCCATATGCTGAACTGCTGCACAACTGGTAACCACAGAGATGGTGGCGAAGTATCTCGCCTCCCATGGGGGAGGCCCCAAGTTCAGTTCCTGCCCTGTGCGGCCCCACATCCACCTGTGTGGAATGTAACTATGTCACAACTGATGATGTCCAACTACGAAGACTGCTCTGGGCCCTCCTTCCTCCACCTTCTCTCAAAAACAATAAATTAAATCTTAAAAAGAGGGGAAGCCGGGATGGCTCAGTGGGTTGAGCGCTCACTTTGCAGCACCGGGGACTGAGGATCGAGTCCCAGCCCTGGCCCGTGTGGACCCATATGCTGAACTGCGGAGTTCCCCCAGTTCGGTTCTCCCTCTGTCTCTGTATCCCTCTCTCTCTCTCTCTCTCTGTCAAAACCAATTAAAATAAATAAATAAATAAAATACCAATAAACAAAAAAAATGTTTAAAAAAAAATCTTAAAAAGAAAAGAGTAAATGTTATGGTATATGAATTACATTTCAATAAAAAATAAGTAAACACAAATATTTAACATTGTAGAGGTAGGTAAAACACAGAAAGAGGAGCAGGATGTGGATGCTTATGCGTCTGTGGGGAGGTTCGCCAGAGAGAAGGCCCCATCTCAGCCAGGTTTTAAAGGACCAATGGGATCCACCAAACAGACCCTGGGAAGGAAGGGCTTTCTAGGCAGAGGGAACAGCATAGGCAAAGGCCTGGCACGAAGACAGGAAATAGTGAGGTGTGTTCTGGTAGCTCCCAGTCCTCTGGTCATTGTGGGTATATACCTTGGTGCACAAACTCATGTTTTATTATTCATTTCTCACTCTGACCCCCTTTCCCCCAGGCTGCAGAGAATGTCACCCCCATCATTCCTGGTGTTTCTAAGGTTTGTGAGATGTTCCAAGGTGCTATGGTCTAGCACAGTCTCCATGGCTGAGCACAGAGAGGCCGTGGTCCTCATCTTTTCCCTGCCTTTGTGCTGTGCCCAAGTCTGTCCAGACCAGGAACCCAGGGCTGATGCTTTGTGGGAGCCACGTCTCCCCAGGGGCTTGTTGTCTCCACATACCCTGCCAGGAAGCAGGGCTGGGGCTCCCGCTTGGAGGGCCTTGCCAACCTCCTGCCGGAAGAATTGCTTTCCGGTCTCAGAGCAAGTGAGGGAGGGGAACCTGCTCTCCACTGCTCCCTGGGACATCTGTCCATCCCAGGAAACCTTCTCCATTCATCTCCTCTGCGAACTCTTTACATTGTCCGCAGTTTTGAGCAAAGACCCGGCAAGACTGTCAAAAATATTCCTGCTTGAATGGGAGAAAGGGAAAGCAGGTACCACCTAAAGAAGAAAGAAAAATTAATATTCGAACATATCCAGCTTTAGAAGTGACCACAGCGTGTGGCGTGATGGGCTCAGCGAGGCTACAGGGTGAAGGTCCCACTCAAGGGTCCCTCTGAGGAACACAGGGTCATGGCCACTCCTCGTGTCAGTGGGGTGGGCTTCAATCATTGGGTTTTTCACAAGCTGGCATTGTGGGCTCTATCCTCTGCAAGGCCCTCCAATGACAGGCATTCATCCTGAACAGTGAGCAAGGCCCGGGGCCCCGCTCACCTTGAAGACTTGGCACCGGAGGGAGCTCACAAAACTGAAGTCCTGAGGCTGAGGCAGGGCAGTGACTACAGACACAATATGGGGACAAGGTGGGAATGGAATGGAGGGTGGGAAATCAGGAGCAGGAATGTTTGGTCTCCCAAATCCAAGAGAGCCAAGAAGAGAGCCAGGAAGAGCAGGTGAAAATGGAGCTGCCCAGAGCAGCAAGCTGGTCTGGTTGCCTTTGTCCCTTGTCAGGTTGGGTGGGGGCAGCCATTGAAAGTGGTAGCAGGAGGAGTCAGCCTCAGAATGACATCTAGGAATTGCAGGTGGCAGGTAGGGGCAGGGGAGTTTCCGCAGGCGGAAGAGGGTGTCTAGAAGGCTGTAGCTCCAGCAGAGCGAGGATTGATTTCCAAGCTGTTCCCACACACGGGAGGGTGAGGGTCGGGGAGAGCAGAGAGCATTGGAACACAGAGGTGAAAACAGTTGCGGGGGTGGGGGGTGGGGGTGGGGGTCAGCCGGCCTGGTCACCAACTTCACTTTGTGGGGAGGATGTTTATTTAAGGAAAATCACTATGTTTACTCAAAGCTTTGTGTTGCAGCCCTCCGGGATGTATTTATCAGTGAAAGCTGGGCTATTAATCAATTGTGAGGCCTGGTGACAGGCCTTCTTCTTTTCCAGAGAGTGGGAGGGACCAAGCAGAGAGGCAGAAAGGGAGGGAACCAGGGGGGGGGGGGGGTCTGGGCCCCAGCCAGTGTGGGAATAACTCTGATCCCAAGAGCCAGAAGGTCACATGGGAAGTGGCCTTGAGGTGGCGCCGCTGGAGGGGTGGCGGGAGGGAGGGGAGCAGAGGGTGGCGTTTTCATGGCACAGGAGTCATGGGACAAAGCTGGACGGAAATCACACTCTGGGATGCCCTCTGGCCCAGGCCAGGTTGCCCGGGGAGGAAGGATAAACTTCCTGGATGGACACCCAGACACCGAGCCTGGGGAAGAGGGCAGGCATGGGGGTTGTGGTGTTGCCGGGGCAGTGGGGTCTCTCCAGGCCATTGCCAGGAGCTAGGACAAGGCCCGTACAGAGCATGCCCTTAGGGACACGTGCTGGATGTGAGGCTGAGCCAGAGACTTGGCCCTCAGTCACTTCCCACTCAGCACACCTAGGTAGGCAAAGGGAGGGATGCATGGCTGCCCCACTGGCTGAGCAGGTGGGGTAGGAGCTGACAGGAGTCCTGGGTGAGCACCGCACAGGCTTGAGAGCCTGGGTGGGAGGCTGTGGCGGGGCAGCTGGTCCCGGGAGAGCACAGATGGAGGAGTGGCACGCCCAGCATGTGTGCCTGGGGCCTAAGGCAGCAGAGTCCATATGCCGCTGAGCACGGCCCAGCAGAAGGTCTCTTTAGAGCCGATTCAGGACAGAGCAGGGCCCCTCTCGCTGGCCATCTGGTCTATAGTCTGGGACAGCTGTCTGTGAGAACTTAAGGAGTGATGAGTGAATGAATGAATGAACCAAGACAAGGAGAAAGGGAAGGGGGAGGGAGGGAGCAGAGAAGAAAGACCTCTCCTAACACTGACATCAGTAGTTTCTGCCTCATCATGGTGTTGCTGAGAAGGTCCATGCAAAGCACCAGGCCCAGGACACAGGAAGTGCTCAGTGTCGGATTGTGGGAGCTGTTATTCCATGCCGGCTTTCCTCTGCCCTTGCCCACACTCCACCCACACTCATGCCTCCCCACTCCCTCTGCACAGGCCATAGAACTGCCAATTATAGGAACATCCAACTTGCTGTCACAGGTTCATAGGTCACTTGTCAGCTGCGCTGTGTGATCTTGGGCTACTTGCTTAACCTCTCTGTGACTCAGCTTTCGCATTTGGAAAATGACGATAATAATGGATTCTTGTAGTATTATAAGGATGGGATGAGTTAACACATGTAAGGGCTTAGCACAGGGCCTGGCGCAGAGTAAATGCTAACTGAAGGTGACAACTGCCACCAGGGGAAGGCTATTGCTCACCACTTTGCTCCAAGGTGAGGATCCCGTGAGTGGGTCTGTCTGGCTGGGCAATGGGGCCACAGGCAGCCTCTCCCCTGCAGGCTGTGGTGTGGCAGTCACCCCAGTTCTCACTGAGCCTGGAGGCAGAGCTGTGGGAGGACACCTCTCAGGGGGGATCTTGTGAGCCAGGTCTGGCAGATCCCTCAGCTCAGCCATGAAAGGTCACGAAAGGTCAAGCCAGGAGACCTCTTCAGATAACAAGCCCCCTGGGGATGCTTCCTGCCCCATAAAGCAATTTCTTTTACAAGAATTCAGAAAGGCAATTAAAAAAACCTACCTGGCCCCTCTGTGCTAATTAAAAACCATGCAAACATCATGAAATGGGGTGAAGCATCCTGTCAGGTGTCCTTTGAGGGAAAAGAAAGCTGGAGACAGCTCTTTTAAGGGACTAAGGACCTTTGTGTGGTGGTGAGTTGGTTGGTTGGTAGCAGGTGTGGAGAGAGGGGCCAGTGGGGGGGTCCATCTGGCTGGGGAGAGGAGAGCTGACCTGGGAAGAGGCAGTGCTGAGGGAGGGGCTTTGTAGGGCCTTGGGTTGATTTCCCAGGAAGGCTTTGCTGAATAAAGGTGGGGGCGGGGGCTCAAGTCACTGCTGGAAGTGGGTGGGACTGTCCTGTGCCCCTGCTACTGCATCCAGGGAGGGAACAGCGACTGGGCTGGCCAGCCCCAGGCCATTGGCTTCTCCTCCTCCTCTTCCTTCCCCGCACATCAATAGCACAGCTTCTCCTGCCAGCTCTGGGTGTCCCATTGGACTGGAAAGAGCTGGCTGCAGGCCCTCAGGCACTGGTGGCCGTTACACCTCACATGGGTGTTTCTTGTCCATTACCACCTGGAACCTCAGCTCTGTTCTGTGTGGGGCCCCTCGCTGGCCTGGCCGGCCTTCACTGCACATTGGATTTCAGCAGTTGAAATAATGAAAGATTCCTCACTTTCTCACTTCCGTTGTCTCTGTGGGGTGGCCCCAACCTTAGATTCCCCCAAATAGAACCCGAATAAGACTTGGGTACAGGTCATTTAGATGGCAGGTGACACTGGGAGAGGGATGGGGAAGGTGAGGTGGGAAAGGAGGGAAAGGCGTAGAAGGGTGTGTTAGCAAGGGGGCCTCTGGAGGAAGTGAGGGCTCAGCTCCCTGGGCAGCACCAGAGAGCCTTCAGAAGGCCGGCCAGAACTGTCTGCCTGGAGGAAGGAGGCTGCTGGCTTTACCCGCTGGCTCCATCCCACACGGATGCTGCTGCTCCGGGGGAGTGAGCTTCCACCATATCCGGCCTAGGCCCTCCCGTGGACCCAGCGCTGGGGCAGGAGCTAGTGAGGCGGCTCCCAGGCTGGCCGGGCCTGTCTTCTGCCGGCTGAAAGCAGAGTGGCCCAGGGGTGTGGGCAGGCAGCAGAGGCAACCCCACAGAACTCCTGAAGGACAGAGCCATGTTCTACTCGTCTCAGCGTTCCTGGCAAGTGCTTAGTAAGTAAGAAATGACCAGGACACCCAGGTGCGGAGGACCCACGTGGCCCAGCAAAGGATGGATCTTTAGCTGAGAATGCTAGACTCCAGGAAGGAACTGATGTTCCTTCCAGTGAGGCTGGGGATTTCCTCCCTGTTAGCTGTGTGATCTTCGACTACCTAATTAACCTCTCTGTGCCTCAGTTTCTTCATTTGCAAAATGAGGATCATAAAATGGTATCGTATAGTATTATAAGGGTAAGATGAGTGAACACTTGTGAAGTGTTAACCCATCCCCTAGGGCCTAGCTACTTCTCAGCTTAGACCACCTTCAGAAACCAGGTGCTACTGAATGACTCTCCAGGGATCAGACACAAGGAGGAAGTAGAATTGCTGGAGCATATAGTAGCCCCAGCTGTTTTTAATTACTGTGTTTCTCCATGGGCGATTCAAATTCTAGGAAGAGTCTGACTGGCCTTACTCAAGTCCTGTGAACAACCTAGGGCCAGGAAAGGGTGCGGCCCTTTGGTGGACAGTCCCACAACATAACCCAATGGGAGAGGGGTGTTCTTCAAAGCAAAGGTGGGGTGCTGTTACAAGAAGAAATGTTGGTGGCTGATGGCAGCCTAAAACCGCAGGCTCTGAAATTGGGAATAATAGCTTACCTTTCCATGCCATGGAGTTGTGCCTCCTACAAGTTCATACATGTGATGTGACTTCAAAAAATATGAGACCCTCCAATACAAGTCTTTCACAAGACCAGGGAATGTCATTTGGAAAGGAATGAGCTGCCCACGGTGCCAAGATGTACCCAGATCTTTCTTTTAGCTCTTTGCAACTTGAAATGCCCTGACCAGCACCCAGGATTCCTGTACCCACTGTTAACCAGGAGCCACCTCTCAGATGTGATAACTGAAGCCCACATCCTCATGACTAACTTCTGCTTCAGCCATGGTTGCTTATTAATTGCTCCTTTGGACACCAACTATAAACCAGGTGTTTGGGTCTCTTCGCCTTCAAGAAGCAAACAGCCTAGGGGCAGAGATAAACGAGTAACTATTTCTAGAACAGTGAAGTGTGATGGCTTCTAGAACCCAGGCAAGCGCAATGCATTCTGGTGCTGGAGCGGAGAGAGAAGGGGTCAGTCTGCTGATTCATTTATCCAAAAAGAATTCAGGGAGGGGCCACTGCAGGTTTGGCACTGAGGTAGGCACGGGGTTTGCAGTGAACCCATGCGATGCCCGAACCAGAATCTGTCCTTTCAGCTGTTTGCTCCCTGCTAGGAACATCGCCTCTAATCCAACCTTTCTGACTTCTCTGGCCCGCAGTGAGAACTTCTAAAGCTGTATTAGTCTGGGTCCTCTGAGAAGCAGATGCCAATGTAGAACTGGACATGCCAGGTTTTTCCCAGGCACATACCTACCGTACGTGAGAAGAAAAGGAGTGGGAGCCAGAAAGGTTGGGAGTCTTACTCCTGGTGAAGCACAGAGAAAACAGAGGTTGGGTGGAAGCGTCCTGCATGGGTGTGGAGGCCTGACAAGGCTGTGGGGCAATCAGGAGTCTGTTGTCTCCAGGAACGGGCCTGCAGCGGTACCCCTGCCGCCCTGCCACTGGCGGGGGGAAGCCTTTGGGAAGTGTGGCCTCAGCAGTGACTGAAGTGAGAACACAGCAGCGGGATCCCACAGTTAATAAAACTCCCTGTAGCTGCAGGTCTCTGAGGCTCATTCTCGTCGGCATCCCCAAAGCACTGGATTCTACAAATTACACTCTCAAATTTGATGCTTCAGCAAAGATTGTTTTCTGCACTTGCAAATTGTTTCAGGTGTATCTTGACCTCCCCATTGGGCTGTGAGCTGCTCAGGGCAAGGGCGGCATCTTAATTCCTCATCCATCCACCATCCATCCATCCACCCGTCTATTCGTTCATTTGTCCATTTATGTTTTTAATGTGTGTCTACTGGAGCACCCACTGTCCTGACCACCAAAGGCATAGAGGTGAACAAGGTGACTCTCAGGAGCCTAGAGAAGAGGAAATCATTAAATGTCAGGGAGTTTCTAGGTAAAGGTCAAGTGCAGTTCTGTTTCCTCTTTCCCAACAGCAGGAGGGGGTTTTCTCTGAAAGGGCAGCATATCTCCTGCCCTGGAGACATGAGTCAGCTCAGGTCCGGAAGGACACTCAGCCCTGTGACACCAGTGATGACAGCCCAGGGGATCAGCTTCCAGGCCACTTCCCTGGGCCCTGGGGAGCAAGAAAAGAAAACACTGAGAACAGCCTTTCTTCAAAGGAGAACCCCCCCCCCCCCCCCCCCCCCCCTGTGCTTCCTGCAGGGCAAACACTGGGTCTTCCCTCCCCTGGGAGTGTCTCAGTGAACTCCGTGAAATGCCAAGACACCAAGGCTCTCTTCTTGGAGGTCTTGTGGAGTGGTCTCCTCTTTCTCCCTATAGAGGAATAAAGAAAACTACGTTGAATAAACGTTGAAATGGAAACAGGAGAAAGGAGGCAGATTGGGTGGCAAGGAGCATGATGGTTTTTTCTCCCTGCTGAGTCAGGCTCTGAGCTCAGGTCCTCAGTGAACCCCACCACAGCTAGGATCCCCCCTTTACAGAGAAGTTGGAGCTCAGAGATGGTAAGGAACTGGTCAGTGGTGGAATTGAGACCTGACCCCAGAACTTCTTGCCCTCAGAGCCTGTGCTCTTAACCACCCACTACATTGCCCATGAGATGCCTTCCTCTGTGGCTTCCCTTCTAACTCTATGGATGGAGGGTGACCTCAGCCATTGGCAGGAGTTGGGACTTGTCAGCAGGTCATAGCATCGAGACAGAGCCTGCGTGCCCCCTGCCCTGTGTAGCAGGTGGTCTGTTGGTCTTCATACACAGCGTTCCCTGTGCCCACAGGCCATGGAGTTAATGGCTGAAACCAACAGAAGTTGTTATGAGTCATATCCCTTGCAGTTATGTGTAGGGTAAATATGGTCCCAAACCCATAGAAAGCTATTACCTCATTTGATATTTTTTAGAAAAAGTTGTAAGAGCTAGAGGACAAGAAGACGAGTATATCTATGCTATCAAGAGGGAAACTGAGGCATGGAGCGTTGGCTGACTTGCCCAACGCCACACAACCTAGCAGGCTCTAGACACGATTGTATGGAGTCCTCCCTTCCCTCCTTCAGGAGCCCACCGCTATCTTCTTTTGCCTTTTTTCGTAAGTGTTCTTTGCAAAGAATTGGAAGTTCAATGATATGAAAGTATTAGAGACGATTAGGATAACTACTACTTAGTGCTTCTGCTGTTACGTGCTTAGTATATGCTAGACACAGGGTCAGCACATACACTCCTTAAGACTTTACAGTGTTACCTGTGGGGTTAAATGGGGCCTAGAGCCCATGGGAGCCGAAGTGCTCCAGTGGTACAAGTTCAGGCATCAAGGGCGATGGCTACTTTTAAGCCATGGGGTCATGTAACAGCACAGAGGTCCTGTGGCTTACATGCTCCTGAAAGGACCCACCAGGGCCATGAGTGGAAGCTCTTAAGAACGCTTAGCAGGGTCTGGCCACCAAGTTGTCATTCCGAGCAGCCTTTGTAAGCTACTCCTCCTTTCAGGTTGCTCTGGCCCTGCTCTGTTAAGTGGCCTTTCCTCATGCCCTGGTTTTGGGGGGAATGGTCCCCCACCAGCTCGGGAGCCCTAGGGCTGCAGAGCCCCATCTCTGAGCCTGGTGCCCGGAGCAGGATGTGCCCTGGGGTCTACACAAGCGGATGCTTCTAGAACCTGGTTCACGACGATCCAAGTATAAGTGGCTTAAGAGGACAAGAAGGTCCCAGAAGATGGACTCCCAAGGCTGGAGGCAAGGAGCAGCCGGAGGGCAGGAGGCGAGCACACCCAGCGGAAGGGAGCCCGGCCTAGGGGACCTGGGCTGTGCCCTCCCTGGTGGGTCCATTTGCCCCGAAGGACCAGGGCCTGGAGGGGGCTCGGCTGCCTACAGCCAGCGTGCAGGGAGCCTTACCCTCCGCACAAGGTCCCTGTGTCAGCACCCACTGCCCAGTCCTCACCTGCTCCCTCAGGCTCCCCGTGCAGCTGGCAGTACTGGTCACAAACTGACTTCTGTTTTCTCTTCAAAGCCCCAAATGGCACCAGGCTGCCAAAGAGCCCTCTGCAAACACTTGCTCTGGGCTGGGGGTGGGTGCTCTGAGGGTCTTTCACCTTGTCGCTCCGTGGGGAAACGGCCAAACAGGATTTGAATTCATCCTTGGGGCGGAAAAGTGGGGTCCTCTTCAGGGTTGGCAAAGAGGCATAGCTCTGCAAAAAAGGAACAGATCACCCCCTCCTCCCAAGTCCCTGCATCGTTTCCCTCTCTGGCCCCTCAAAGCGCCTCTCTCTGGGACACCTTTCCCCTGCGGGACCCTCAGAGAAAGAAGCTGCTCTGCACAGGAAGTGAATTCCGGGGAGCCCATCTGCACACTGACCTGCCTTCGCTCCCTCTTTTCCTGGCTCACCTCCTGGCCATGTTTTGTCTTTGGGGTGGCTCCTGGCACCCCGTCGGGCTGGCAGCTTCAGGCCTGGAAAGAAGGCAGCCCCAGAGGCCGTGGAGTTACCGGAGACGGAGGCTTCCACGCCGCCGGACTCAGCCCAGATCTCTGCACGCGCGGGCTGCGGCCCTTCCTCCCACCAGCCACCTCCCCCGCATGTCCTCCCGAGAAGGTAAGGCAGATGCACGGGCGCTCGTCTGTTTGGCGATGGCTGGCCCAGACAGCAAGTTCTGTTCCTTCTCCATCTGGCTCTCGGTGAACTTTCCGCTGAACTCCTTCCAACCCCGTGGGCAGCTCTCTTGCCAGGAGGATCGGGTGCCAGGGAGAGCGGAATAATTGCCTCTCGTGTTGTGCCTGGAGAGCCTTCATTAACATCTCCCCAGAGCAGCATTTGCAGCCCTCTGTCACAGCAACCCGCCATTGAAGAGCACGCTACGCATCACCCCCAGATTCTCCACTGTCTTCAAAGCGCCAATTAGGCCTGTGCTTCTGCGTGTTGCTTTGGCTCGTTCAGAAAGTTGCTTCATGGGCACAGTTGTTATTCACAGGGAGGAGGTTGCGGTGGCTTTGCTCCCTCGATGGACGGGCCGAGTTACTCTCCATTGTCCTTCTTGTCTTTGGCAGCAGGAAGGGGTGCTTCTGATCCACGGAGGACACGGGAGGAAGATGGGGTGGAGGGAGCCATGGGCAGAAATCAGGAGACCTGGGTTCTCGTAAGGGCTCTGCGAACGGTTAAGTGGGTGACCTTGGGCAAAACAACATTTGTGACATGTCACTTTCTTCACTTACAAAATAAGGGGGTGGCCATTCGACTCACCCAAAGTCCTGTAGCTAGGTGATGGGAAGACTTGAGACCTCAGTTCAGGCTTTCTGCCTTCTGGGTTGGGGTGAGATAGGATGAAGGAAGGAAGCATTTCGGGAAAGCGAGGGCACAGTGGAGGGACTCCACCCTTTTGGCCTAGAAGGACTAGGCACAGCTGGCTTTCCTGCATAGCAGATTCCAGGGCTTTGGCTGTGGCTCCATCCAGGGGACACTTTGCCTCTTAGGGGACATCTATTTGGCCAATGTCTGAAGACATTTGGTTGTTACAGCTGGTGCAGAAGGGCGGGGGGCTTTTAGTGGGTAGAGGTCAGGATGCTACATGCACAGGACACAGAACATAAGTCCAGAAAGTCAACAGTGCTGGGGTTGAGACCCCAGGTGGACCCCAGTGACCTCTACTGCCACCTTTCCTGGAGTTTTAAAACTTTTTCTTTATTTTTTTTTCTAAAGATTTATTTGATTGTTTTTGACAGAGAGAGGCAGAGAGAGACAGTGAGAAAGGGGAGAACCCAGAGCAGTCTCCATAGTTGTACGTCATTAGATTTGACATGGTTTCATTCTAGGTGGGCAGGCCGTGCAAGGAGGGAACCAGCCCAGGGAAGCACACACTGGGCAGAGGCCGGGACTCGATCCTTGGACCCCAGGGACTGCAAGGCAAGCGCTCAGCCCACTGAGCCACCCTGATGTCCCCTTGTTTCTTTATCTTCAGCCTCAGAGGATCTGTCTTTTTATTCATGTTGCTATTGATGCTGATTTTAAAAATAATTTTTTCCTTGAATGTAAAAATGATCCATGCTCATTTTTAGAGAATTTAGGATATTCAGAAAGGTACATAAAAATCAATCCCACCACACAGAGGTAACCAGTAAAAATATTTTGGTATTTGGTATTTTTTTCCATATTACCTGAGATTCATTGGGTACCCTCTGCTTTCTCCTGTTTAATGGCTTTTCTTGACTAGCCTCTCTCCCTCCCCGGCCCCCCATTGCCACCTGTTGGAATCCTATGCTGTCTTCAAAGGTACTTCAATTACCACCTCCTCCAGGAAGCATGACAAACCACTCAGGGTATCCCCGGAGCTGAAAGTGAACTCTCCTATCTCTATATCCCTATGGCTTTTGTGTCTAACAAATGTCAACTTTTTATTTATTTTTTTTATTCTAGTTCTGTATAAATGGCATAAGAATGGGGACTAAATTTAATCTATTGAATGTGCTCCCCTCCATTCAAGCACAGCACCTAAGATGATCTGTCCTCTTTCCTCTTCTGACACCATCATTTGCTTACTTCCAGACCAAATAACCTAGAACCTTTAGTTCTAGGTCATAGAACATTTTCATCAGTGGCTTTTTGGCTGTATCACTTGGGATTATTCTGGAGCTTTTCTTTCCAAATGTATGAATCTTAGAGATATTTAATATTATAATAAAATTTAAAAGTTTTAACATAGTTGCTTATGTAACTGTTCTGATTTGATCCCTTTTGACAAATGTGGACACAGGCTTAGCAAGGCGTCCTGGTTGGCTTAGGGTCACCCGGCCAATGGGAGCAGCTATTGGGGCTCAACCCGGGCTGCTGGACTCCGTGGCTACGTGCGCTGCCTTGTGGTATCTCGAGCCCTGTGCAATCGACCTGCCCCTGCCCACCTCTGTTTCTACCAGGAGAGGCAGCAGGTGGGTGCATCAGAGCCTGTAAGGTGTCTCCTTAAAGAAGTCACAGAGCCCAGCCCAGCTCCCTGTCCGTGGGAACCTCTGGCCAGTGGAGGGGGGGTAAGCTGTCAGGGAGGTAGGCGGACGAGGCACGTGCAATCTGAGTTCCCAGGAGGCCAAGTGTTCCCAGGCTGGATGAGCCGCCTGTGGATGGGGGCATCCGGAAGTCAGGCCTCTTGGTCTGCTGCTTCTCCATGCTTGGTGCTAAGTGTGCTACACAAGAGGCCAACGACAGGTGGCTTACTCTGCAGACACCTGTCCGTTGGCCGACACCCTCCTTCTCTTTGTCAGGGTGCTGATCAGCTGGCTTGAGCAGGAGGGGTCTGGGGCTGAGCTCACCAGAGGAGGGCAACTCTCTCCTTCCCCGATCATGCTCTCCTTCCCAGTCACGGGCAGCCCTGCTCTCCAAGCTTCTGACGTCACTGAAGCAAATTCCTAGGTGTTGGGAAAGCCGGGACGGCTCAGCGGGTTGAGCGCTCGCTTTGAGGCCATGAGGACCGAGGATCGAATCCCGGCTCCGGCCCAGGCAGGACCCACGTGCTGAACTGGGGAGTTCCCACAGTTTGGTTCTCTAACTGTCTCTGTCTCTGTCTCTCTCTCTATCTGTCAAAAAGTAAAATAGAAATAACTATGCACTGA
>PVKE010003030.1:0-28610 GCA_004027555.1 Craseonycteris thonglongyai
CTGGGCCGGGTGTCTCCTGCATGGGAGTCATGCTGCTCCCCCCCCCCGACCCAGGGGTTGAACCAGGGGGCAAGAACCAAACTGGGGGGGCCATACCCCAGTTCAGCATATGGGTCCACACAGACCGGGACAGGATTTGATCCTTGGTCCCCAGGGCTGCAAAGTGAGCACTTAACCCACTGAGCCATCCCAGCTTCCCCTACAACAGGATTCTTTTTTTAAATATTTATTTATTTATTTATTTTTGACAGAGAGAGAGAGAGAGAGAGAGAGAGAGAGAGAGAACTGAACTGGGGGAGCTCCCAGTTCAGCATATGGTTCCGCACGGGCCGGGGTCGGGACTCAATCCCCCGTCCCCGGCGCTGCAAAGTGAGCGCTTAACCCACTGAGCCATCCCGGCTTCCCCCACAACAGGATTCTTAATCTGATTCCACTCATCTTTTGGCAGGGGAAGATCCAAGCACATAGATGGGAGGTCTTGACCTTCCTCAAATTATATGCAAAACTATGTGGTTTTGCATTTTACTGGAGCAAGGATTCAAAGTTTTTCTCAGAATCTAAAAGTGGACATAAGACCCCTCAAAAGATCAAAAACCATTGTTGATGACTTAGGGCAAGGGTGTCCAACCTTTTGGCATTCCTGGGCCACATTGGAAAAAGAATTGTCTTGGACCACACATAAAATGCACTAACAGGGGAAGCCAGGATGACTCAGTGGGTTAGGCGCTCACTTTGCAGCCCCGGGGACCGAGGATTGAATCCTGGAGTGCCCCCAGTTCAGTTCTTGCCAGGGTGGAACCCCAGCCCAGTTCCTGCCCTGTGCAGCCCCGTGCCCACCTATGGAATGAAACCATGTGGAAAAACCAATGATGTGCAACTATGGAAACTGTCCTGGGCCCTCCCCCTTCTCTCTGTCTCTGTCTCTGTATCTCTCTCTCTCTGTCAAAAACAATAAAAGTAAATCTTAAAAAAAAAAGCACTAACACTGGGGAAGCCAGGATGGCTCAGCGGGTTAAGTGCTTGCTTTGCAGCCCCGGGGACTAAGGATCAAATCCCGACCCCTACCCATGAGGACCCATATGCTGAACTGGGGAGTGCCTCCTATGTGGGTGGCCCCCAGTCCAGTTCTCACCCTGTGCGGCTCCTGCCCACCTGTGTGAAATGAAACCGTGTTGAAAGCTGATGACATGCAGCTGTGGAGACTGCTCTGGGCTCTCCCACTTCTCTCTGTCTCTCTCTGTCTCTGTCTTTCTCTGTCTCCATCAAAAAACAATAAAATAAATCTTTTTTAAAATGCACTAACACTAATGATAGCTGATGAGCTAAAAAAAAAAAATCTCATAATGTTTTAAGAAAGTTCACAAATTGTGTTGGACTGCATTCAAAGCTGTCCTGGGCCACATGTGGCCCACAGTCAGTGGGTCAGATAAGATTGGCCCTAGGGCATCAGGTTGAACCTACAGGAGGGGAACACAGGTCTTAAGTAAAGAAAGAGGAAGGATGTAAAAATAAGGATAATACTTTTTCAATCCCATTTTATAAATAAAGAAACTGAGGCTAGACTAGACTTTCTCTAAAGCATTGCTTCCCAACTTTCTGTACGCACACAATAGCTATTATAGAGAAAAACTATCAGAATTAATAAGAGAGTTTAATAAGTTTACCATAAATAAGATTGATAGCAAAATTACAATGGCAAATCTTCACTGTAGCAACAGATATTTAGAAAAGACCACTAAAAGCAAAAAGGCACCTTGGAATAAATTCAGTAAAACCTGTGCAAGATCTTTAAGATGAAATCAAAATACTTAAGCAATATATATTAAAGGCTCTGTTGGGTAAAGGATGAAGATGCTTATGACCAGAGGCAACGTGGCCAGGGGCTCCTGCAGCCAGCCCCATCCATGGTCCTTCTCAACTATCGGCCTTGGCCTCCTCAGGCCTGAGGGTTTAGACTCTCTAAAGCCATTCAGAACATATCAGTTTGCTTACTTGCACACCAGAGAGAAAATCCTGCTATTCCCATTAAAGAAATATAATTAGTAGTTATAAATCTTCCTACAAAGAAAACACTATGCCTAACTATTGTTAAAGGCAGGCACAGACAAACATTCATGAGACAATTCCAACTATCCCTGAAATTTTGCAGGATAGAAAAAGATGGATTAATGTCCAAGTCATTATCTGAGACTGGTGCAACCTTGATACTAAAACCAGACAAGGACTAGGAAAAGAAACTTTCAGGCCAGTATAAGATCAACAGACAAAATATAACTACAAATCTACAGTTTAGTAACAAATACATAGAAGGCACAATGAAAAGAAAGATGCTAATTACAATGACAACATAAAAATAAGGCACCTTGGGAGAGATCTGACAAAAGTTGTACAAATCCTATATGGAAAAAAAAAAAAAATCAGAAAACTTCAGAAAAGAACATTATAAAGATGTAAATAATATTTCCTTAAAACAGACTATAGATTTAATGAAATTCTGTGCATGGAATTTGACAAGCTGATTCTAAAATGTAGAAGAGCAAAGAGCCAAGAATAGCCAAACAATCCTGGAGAAGAACAAGTAAAAGCAATGCTATTAAGATTTGCTATAAAGTTTATAATTAGGAACATATTATTAGTTCAGAGGTAGAGCAGTGGATCAAAACAGAGTCCAGAATAAGGCCCATGAATACATGAACAGATGAGAAACCTAACTATGGCATTGCAGATTAGGAAGATGAGGGCAGACTATTTAAAAAGTATTAATTGATTAGCTGCGTGAGGGGAAAAGTTAAGTAAATTTCTCTCATAGGATACACAAAAATCAATTCAAGACAGATAAAGGACTAAAAGACAAAACTTTAAAACTTAGACTGTGTAGAATTTATCTAACTTGGAGGTAGCAAGGAATTTCTTAACACAAAACTGGAAGCATAAATTCAACTACATTAAAATAATGAAACTGCTGCTCCTCCAAAGATATCAAGAGGGTGAAAACAGAAGCCAAAAACCAGAGAAAGATACTCACTACACATTTACTGAACTCAGGGTTATTATCCAGACATATGAGCTTCTTTGAGTCAATAAGACAAAGATAAAAATCTCATATAAAATGGACAAATATGAACAGCCTTGCACAAAACACATCTAGGTGATAAATAAATACATAAAAATATGCTCAACCTCATTAGTTACTAGAGAAATACAATGAGTTTGTTTTATTCCCACCAGATTGGCAAAAATGTAAAGGGCTGACAACAGCAAGTGCTGGTGAGAATTTGTACTGTTAGGTAACTATCACACACTGTGAGAGAACAATCTGGAACTAGCCAGTAAAGCTGAACTTAGGCATGAACACTGCCACCCAGTAATTTCTCTTCTGATGTGGTAAGCAGTCTTCTAAGATGCTCCCCAGCCCCAATAATCTCTACCTCCTAGTTTTCATGCCCACCACTTCATTCCTGCCCCTGAACAGAGGGATGCACCTAGTGGCTTGCTTCTAACCAATAGATTACCCAGAAGTGATGGGATGCTGCCTCTGAGGTTAAGTTTCAAAAAACTGGTTCTGCCTAGCTCTCATTCTGGCTCTTCTTGCTTTAGTTCGAGAAGCAAGTCGTTGAAGCAAGCTGTAGCTATGGAGAGACCCATTTGGCAAAGAATTGAGGACTTCAGCCCAACAGCGCAGGAGGAACTGACTCCTGCCAACAACCAAGCGAGTGAGTTGCAAGCAGATTCTTCCCCAGGTGGTAATGGCAACACTTGCCAATCTCTTGATTAAGCAGCCTGGTTAGAGCCCAGAGTCAGAGGACCCAGCTAAGCCACACCTGGATTCCTAACCCAAAGAAACACTGAGTAATAAATAAATACATGTTATTTTAAGCAGTTAAATACATGGGAGTAATTTTTATGCTGCCACAAATAACTGATATAACTGATTTATTTCTGAATATAAATCCTAGCATGGAACTTCCCAGTAGGTAAACCATAGCATAACTGGTGTTCAAAGCATGAATTACAGATGAGCCCAGGATATTGATCCTTCAACCACTGAGGCTACCAAGAGCAGGTAGGTCAAGGTGGGCCTGGGATAAGCAGAGTCAAGAGCAGATTATTTGTAGCCAAGAATAGCTTCATCTGTTTATCTCAGTGTGTGCCATGATGTGAAAAAGTTAGTAAAGCAGTGGCTTTTAAAATAATTTCTATTTCCTCTGGAGTGTGTTTGGTAATTTATAATTTCTAGGACTGTGTTCTCAATGTTTCATAACCTGAGAAGTTGCTGAAAATGCAAAATTTCAGACCCTCTCTCACATCTACCCAACAATCTGTTTTTAAAAGACTTCCAAGTGATCTGGATATGTGCTAAAGTTTGAGAAACCCTGTTCTAGGAATTTGTGCATTTCACCTGTTTTCAGATTTATTGGCAAAGGTGTTTGGAAGGTTTTCTTAAACCCTTTTAGCACCTAAGTCATGTCCTCTTTTCATCGCTAATGTTTGTATTTTCTCTTTCTTGGTCAAGTTCACTAAAGGTTTGTCACTACTGTTAATCTTGTGAAAAGATACACTTTAGGGATGCCGGGGTAGCTCAGCAGGTGAAGTGTTTGTCTTGGGGCCGCAGGGTCCAGGGACTGAGTCCTCACCCCAGCCGATGCAGGCCTGGGTGCAACTGGTAACTGCTGGGATGATGGCAAAGGTTCTCACCTCCTCCGCAGGAGGCCCCCAGTTCAGTTCCTTCCCCGCATGACCCCACATCCACCTGTGTGGAGTGAAACTATGTCACAACTAATGATGTACAGCTATGGAGACTGTCCTGGGCCCTGCCCCCATCTCTCTGTCTGTGTCTCTCTCACTTTCTCTCAAACATTGAATCTTAAAAAAAGGGTATACTTTATTATTTCTTCATTTTCTATTCCATTATTTTTTCTCTTATTATTTCCAGGCTTCTACCTTCTTTAGATTTATTCTGATATTCTGTCCCTAATAACAAAATATTTGGGAGCACTTTTAACAGTATATTTGGCTTAGATTTATTGGGAGGAAGGGTAACACAGATGGTATTAGTCCTGGCCCCAAACACATGTGATAAAAAACTTGTGGTTAGATATTCTTTCCCAATTTTTACTTTCTATTTCAATCTAGCGATGATAGGTGAAGTCCCCACACCATCTCTCTCTCTCTCTCTCTCTCTCTCTCTCTCTCTCTCTCTCTCTCTCTCTAACTCTCTTTCTCTCTCCACCTTCCCCAGCACACTGCAGTTCAACCCTCTTGAATGTACCTAGTATAATCTTTCTGGATTTCTGGCTTCATGGCTTCATGTGATAATTTTCAGTCCATCCTGTCAGCTCTTACAGGCCTCATGTTTTGGTTTGTCTTCCTCAGCGTACGGCCTCCTAAGATAGCCAGAAACCTCCACAGCAAACAAAGTCATCAGAGGGGCTTATCTCTCTGAATTTTTACTTTCTTGTTATCTATATAACAGGAGTGTTTCTCCTTTTCCCCAAAGGCCAGCCAAGTTTTTTGTTTTGTTTTGTTTTTTGTGTTTTTTTTTATTGTTTTTGACAGAGAGAGAGAGAGAGAGAAAGAGAGAGAGAGATACAGAGACAGAGAGAGAACTGAACTGGGGGCATTCCCCAGTTCAGCATATGGTTCCGCACGGGCCAGAGCCGGGATTCGATCCTCGGTCCCCAGGGCTGCAAAGTGAGCACTTAACCCACTGAGTGAGCCATCTGGCTTCCCCCAGCCAAGTATTTTAAAAGATATTTTTAAAGTATGTTTTATCCAGAGTTTTTTGTTCCATATTGGAAGACTTTCTCTGGACATCTAGTCTTTCATACAGCCAGAAACTGACATCATTTATAACAGAAACATATTTTTTGTGTTTTCCTATCTTAATGGAGAATGCTTATTTTATTTTTAAGATTTTATTATTTTTTATATTTTTAAGCTATAAATTTCTCTCTGCATGCTACTTTACCCCACAATAATGATCAAGATAACAAAATTTGGTTGAGTACTTACTATTAAAATTGTGTAGGTGCAATGCAAAATGCACTTTATGTATTGTCTCATGAATCTTCACAAAACTCAAAGAGATTTTATTTTATTTTATTTTACACTATTATTATTCCTCATTTTATCAGTGAAAAAATTGAAGTAAAGAAACAACTAAGGAATTTCCCTGGCATCACAAAGATAAGTAGCATACAGGAAAACTAGGATTCCAACCCACTTCTGCTTGAATTCAGAATGAGTTCTTGCTGACTCTGGGTGGTGAACACACAACACAATATATAGTTGATATATTACAGAACCGTACACTTGAAACCTATGTAATTTACTAACCAATGTCACCCTCGTAAATTTAATAAAGACATAAAATTTTTAATGCATTCTTGCAACCAATTCAATGTGTTTTATGAAAAAAAAAGGGGGGGAGGGAAATTTGAGATGACTGTGACAAGGAAAAAGTGACATCATGTGGTTTTAGAGTGTGAGAGCAAAAAGTACCTCACGGTTTGAATTAAAAGAGAAAAAGAGATGCAGGTTTTTAAGAGAACAATAATAATGCCATCCAAACTCAGGGACCCTGGTGCAAACTGAGACAGTGTGCCGAGCAGTAACAGGTGTGCATCGACACTGGCTTGCCAGGAACTCTGACAGAAACCGCTCTTTCCTGGCCTCATGCAAATTATTCATTTGTGCTTCCCTGGCACAACTTACCAAAAAAAAAACCAAAAAAAAAACAAACCAGAACAAAACAAAACAAACCAAAAAAATGGTTTTAATCCAAATGGCCATATTTGTGATGTATAGAGCCATCACTGACAAACATATTTTTAACCCCAAATAAAATAGTCTCTTCTGCTAATCCCAGATCTGGCTCCAAGCCAACTGGTTTCTTGCTTTTATTATTTGCAACAGAGTCCAGGATTCAGAGTGCATAAAAGAGCCACACAGGAATATAACTCCTGATAATATTGTCTCCGCGCCTTGTGCACTTATCCTTTTTGTCTCTCCCCAGGGGGAAGAGCAGTTATTCTTACTTATGCTAAATGCAGTTGTTCCCCACGGTGGCCATGTAAATCTTGGCACCAAGTACCAGGCGGAATAGAAAGTCAAGGCAGTGGGAGGTGCGCACATGAGAGCAACAGGTGGCCCTAAAGCCCCAAACGGTTCCATCCATTTTCTCCTAAAAATAAAGGGTTCTATTCATCAAAAACTTTTATATATTCTTGTGATTTTTCCTACAAAAAAAAAAGCCAACATGATATGCAGGCAAAGAATAACAACTCCTGATTCACAAACCATGCCATCCTTTCATTTCCCATAGTAAGCAAATAATCCAGAGCAAGGACAAGGAGAGCAGGCTTGGCGCTATGCTGTATTCACCAGACAAATAACATCTTCTGCCAAAAGGGATCTGACCTCAAATTAGACATTTAAATGGTTCCATTGGAGGCAAACTGTTTCCTTTCTGAACACCCATTTAACAAAATGAATTTCTCAATGCCTACATGTGAAAGTTGTTATAGCTTTGTTTTAATGGGATTTCTAAATACCATAGATTTCTTGTCATTTCTTCCCAGCCAAGGAAAATTGATTCGTTAGAATTTACCAAAATTTAAAAGCTTAGACCTTCTATTCTCTCACCTGTTTTCTCTCAATCTTTAAAGATTATCTTTCTGTTTTAAGTCCAAATTATTGTATGCTTTAGAAAGTTTTTCTACTTATTAATACAATAATGTACTAGCTAAATTTTTTAGACTTAAAAAATCACAATCCTATCCCACTAAAATGTTAGCTGCTTTCCATTTTTGAGGCTTCTTTTCTGCCCTGAGTTTGCATGCATTCTTTTTATATAGTTGTAATCCTAGTATAGATTGGGTTATTTTTTAAATCCCTAGCATTTTGTCATCTCCTGCTTTTTTTTTTTTTGCTTTTATTTTTCTTTCTCCTGTTTCTTCCTTAATATCTTCCTCAAGAATTTGGAAAGAAGGAAAAATTTCAAATGAGTGTTTTAATTATTTTACTAGATCTAATACTTGTTCATGATCATAAAAAGAGTATGTTTAGATAGATGTTGAAGATACTAGTAAAAAAGAGGTAGATAAATTATCAGTGGATTTCACTTACCTTACACATAAAATTGAAAAAAAAAAGGCTCTGTAGAAAAATGTACTAATGGAGCTATTTTGATGATTGATTATATTGTAGGTCAGATTGTTTCCTATGGACAGAATGATGTCATGCAAGTCTCTCAATGTAACTTAGGAAATCTATACCATAAATTATCTTGCAGCCCAAATATCAGCATTTTAAAGTGTGTTTCTCTATGCTGGGTTTCACAGTTTGCAAGAAATTTCATCAAGATATTCAAGTGTTGTAGCATAGCAGATTGACTTTGCAGTATCAATTAAGGTTTTCTCCTTAAGCTTTCCTGTAGCCATTATACTTCCTCTCCCTTTCCGGTGGCAGATAACTTTCCCTGTTCACTGCCTTTAGGAACAGAGTATATGAAGGCAAGAATAAGAAATCATTGTTCAGCTTTGAGTTCTAATTTAGAATTATAAAACTAAGAAGAGAAACAAAGATTGTCTTGGTGTGAAGTTTCTAATGCAGGAGAACCGAGTTGAGAGAGGTAAGTCTGCTTGCATTCCCTGAAAGGGCTCCGTACCTGAGAGCATGGCTCAACAACCCACAGGGAGGAGAAGCAGAGGCCTGAACATGCCGGAGCAGGTTACCTGTCTCTCACAAGTGAATTTTGAGCAGGGAATGGAAAAGAAGATTCTAGAATTCACCCAGAACTTGGGTTTCATCAGCATGAGCTATATCATGTGAGGCAGAGTACAGGTTGTTAAATGAAAGCTAATATTTGTGGGGCTCCATGGACAGATCAGGTGTGCCAGGCCCCCATGGTTATAGCTGGGGGAAGTGTGAGCCTCATAGAGAAGTGCTTCATCCAACACTATTCCTGACTGGACTGTGATGGCTTGGAGTGGGGTTCTGGCTGAGTCTAGATTTTCTATGACTAGATTAGGGCATCCTGTCGTATAGGGAACTCATACACGGTTCAGGGAATACAACCCAGAGTCTCTGACCCCTTCAAAGAAGTGGAGGTGACTACTTAAGCTATTGAAGGAGGAAGAGGAATGGTGTGAAGACAGCCTTAGAGTAGTCGGGATTAGAGCCATCCGACAGGGACACAGTAGAAAGATCACCCAGGGGGAAGCCGGGATGGCTCAGTGGGTTAAGCGCTCACTTTGCAGCCCCGGGGACCGAGGATCGAATCCCGGCCCCAGCCTGTGCGGACCCATATGCTGAACTGGGGAGTGCCCCCAGTTCAGTTCTCACCGGGGCGAGACCCCGGCCAAGTTCCTGCCCTGTGCAGCCGCACTCCCACCTGTGGAATGAAACTATGAGGAAAAACCAATGATGTGCAACTATGGAGACTGTTCTGGGCCCTCCCCCTTCTCTCTGTCTCTGACTCTGTATATCTCTCTCTCTGTCAAAAACAATAAATAAATCTTTAAAAAAAAAAAAGAAAGATCACCCAGGACCATGTGCGCTTCTGGGGGTGGGGGTTGGGGGGTGGGGGTGGTGGTGAACAGTGCATAGACAGAAAGCTCCCTATCGATGCCAGGACTCCATGTCCATTCCCATTCCTCTCCACTTGGGGGTTTAAATCCTGCAGAAAAAAAGGGAAGGGAGTATTCCAATTTGATATGTGTATACCCAAAAGAGGCTGAGTTGAAACCAAAGATGATAGTTGAGTTAGAAAACCATCTTTGCATATCTGAGGCCTAAAGACTCTTAAAATTCATATTGGCTTTAAAGGGATAAATGTGCAAAAAGACCTTAGAAAATTAAAAAAATTAGAACTTAGAAAAAGCAAAATGGGTTTTTGGGTTGGGCCACAGGGACTTCTCACTGGTGTTTAGCCACTAATGTGATTCATCTTCTGGCTCTTCATCTATATTAATTCCCTTCTCTCCTCTTCCAACTGCACAATTCTTCCTGTGTTTGCAGATCAGTTTGTCTAGAGAAGAAATCACATTGGTGTGAGCTCATCAAAATCTCACCATAATTAGGTAGGTCAGAGATTTCCTTGGATCAATCTCACCCCTTGATACTCCTTCCCAGCCCCATCTCCACTCCCTTCCCCCCACACAGGCATACATATGTGTGTAAAGATCAGCTAAGGATGAGTGAGGCAAACCTGGGAATGACATTCTCAGTATCTATAGTTAAAATATGGGGGGAAATCCATTGTGCAAGTCACTGGGCTCTAGATTCTTCTGTTCATGAATATGCACTTAAATGCATTAGTGTGCTTCACACATAGCCTGACATGCACTGGAACCCTCAATGTTAGTGGTCATTCCCAACAAAAATAGCTTAGTGCGAAAGCTGGGATGGCTCAGCGGGTTAAGTGCTCGCTTTGAAGCCCTGGGGACTGAGGATCGAATCCCAGCCCTGGCCCTTGCGGGCCCACCTGCTGAACTAGGGTGTGCCCCCAGTTCAGTTCTTGCCGGGACCTATGTGGGAGGCTCCTGGCCCAGTTCCTGCCCTGTGCAGCCCCGTGCCCACCTGTGGAGTGAAACATATGGAAAACTAATGTCAACTATGGAGACTGCTCTGGGCCCTCCCCCTTCTTTCTGTCTCTCTCTGTCTCTGTTTCTCTCTGTCAAAAATCAATAAAATAAATCTTAAAAAAAAAAAATTAGCTTAGAATAAAACCTTGGCCTCCCGCCTTCCCCCCCCCCAAATCTTTTGGAAACTTTTTTGTTCCTCAGGAATTCTCTAATAATTCTCTGTAATTATTTAATACATGTAAATCCTACCTGTCTAACATCAGAAAATCCTTTAGGAGTTTTTTCTATTTTCTTTTGGACTCTCCACAGACTCTGACAGAGTATTACGTGTACAAAACATATTTAAATAATAAAATATTTTTTAGTTATTCATTTACTTTGCTAGGTGTTCATTGATTGACCTAAAAGTTTATTGAATTGAACTGAAATTCCCCATTAATAAGACAGTAACTATTTGAAATGCACAGGAATTGTACTTACAAACACATCCAGAGCAGTGAGGCAGTGTGTGTGCAATTCTTCACACATGCCAGCCTCTTCCATGCCTGTCTATCACTGCTCAAATTGTCAACCTAGAAAGCACATTTCCGTTCTTTCAAAATGTTGTGATTTTTATGAAATGTTATGAATTCTTCCTTCAATGTCATCTCAAGATATAATTCATTGATCTCTTCTTCAGTCCTCTCTAAACTTTGTGCCTCCTTTATTATAACAAGTTATCTATTATGAATTATATGACCATGTCCCCAAGAGAGTGTAAGCTCCTTGAAGTCAAGAACTGTAGTTTATTTGTCTTTGTAGTTCCAGCATTGTCCATGGTTCTTTGGATGCCATGGTCACTCCATAGTGTGCACTGAATGTCAAATGGCTACTGGACGCCTACCTAAGTGGTCTTACAGCTAATGTGATGGGGAAAAACAGTTTAGGTAACATGTCAAAGAGGGAGAGAGCTGGTCAGAGAAGGTAGCAGCACAATGTGATGACACCATGTCGATTCTCCAAACATTCTGACCTGGAGAGTAAAAAAGATAGAACAGCAGACAATAAATGGCTTCAGACCTACCTTATGAATCTAACGAATAAACCAGTCATTAAAAAAAAAAACAACACAACTTTTCTTATGGAACACTTCAGACACATACAAAAAATAGACAAGATTAAATGGAATCTCCAGCTTCAAGAGTTATCAACATGTGGCAAATCTTATGCCATTTATGCTATTATCTACTTTCTCTCCCTCCTGGATTAATTTAAAGTGACATCTAGACATTAAATCATTAATTCTGTAAAAATTTCAAGCTATAGTTCTAAAGGATAAGGGATATTTTATTAGACATAACCATAATACAACTATCACTAAAAAATAATATTGCTTTTCTAGTATCATCAAATATCCAGTCAGTGTGCAAATTTCCTCAGTTGCCTCATTAATGTTTTTTTCTGGAGTTTTATTGTCTGGATCCAAATGAAGTCCATATTGACATTTAATTGAGGTTCTTGTTAAGTCTCTTTTAAACTATAGGTTTTCCCTCCTTCCCCCTTTTTTTTTCCCTTTTAATTTATTGGTTGAGAGAACTGGGTCATTTGTCCTATAGCGTGTCCCACATCCTGGATTTGGTGATTGAATCCTCATACTATGTGAATCATGTTCTTCAGCTTCCTCTACTTTCTGTAAACTGCTAGGTAGATTTTCTGCCTTGTCTAGTAGTCCTGTGATGCTGGGAATGTTCTCTATCTACACATGTGGCTATTGTACTGTTGTGACTGAGGGACTGAATTATGTTTTGATTAGTTTAAATTCATATAGCCAACCACAAATGGCTAGTGCCTACCATACTGGACAGCACATAGAGGTTAGCTGAAAATGAAGTTGAAATGGACTCATGTTGCTAGTGGCTATTGTATCGGAGTCAGGTTTGCTTGTTTATTGACAATACAGTATTTATAAATGGCATACTTCCACCAGGGGTCACAAAATGTCTGGTTGTCTCTGCAGCATTAGCCACCCATGGATCATTGTCTATATTCATTGATTCTTTAGAGGGTTGCAAAATGACCATATTCCATTTCTATAATTTCTTCATTTCATAGCTTAAATCTATCAAGAGAAACTTTCTGTCATCAACTATTTGATTTTGCTGTGGCATAATTTATACAGGAATGGCAAAATAAATGCTGCTTTTCATTTCTCAGAAAATAATTTGGTTCCCTAGCGTTTTCCAAAAATGGTCAATAACTTTTGTTTGTTTGGCATCACTATAAACTCATTGCTTTAAATATATTTTATTCCATTGCAGTTATTATTCATCTTGATGCTTGTATTGCTTTCTAATTATGGCAAGATATCCTGGGCTTGTCATAATCATTTCCTGCCCTAGTTAATTATCCATTTCCCCCAAGAAGCCCTTGTTACTTTTGGTGGAATGTTGCATTTAGAGACTACACTCTGGATATTAGGGTAATTCAACAAGACTGGGTTCATCATTGTTCTTAGAAAATATTTTTTTTAAGATTTATTTTATTGTTTGGGAGAAGGTGAGAGAGAGAGAGAGAGAGAGAGAGAGAGAGAGAGAGAAGGGCTAGGGACCAGAGCAGTCTCCATAGTTGTACATCATTAGTTGTGATAGGGTTTCATTCCACACAGGTGGATGTGGGACCACATGGGATGGGAACCAAACTGGGGGCATGGGAGGTGGTTACCAGTTGCACCATAGTTCAGCATATGGGTTTAAACAGGCCAGGATTCAATCCCCAGACCTTGCAGCTGCAAGGCAAGTACTCAGCTCGCTGAGCTATCCCAGCATCCTCATAGAAAATATTTTTTAATAAAAAGGCAATATGTATTTATATTTCCAGTTTAAATTTAGGCTTTACTTAGATCCTCTGATTTTCTATTTATAACTCTTTTATATCAAAAAATCTCAACTCCTAATAAATTATAACATAATTACTTTGCTTTTTTCTATTACATACATAATAGTTAAGAATAACTATACCAATATTGTTACTAACAATATGACTACTGAAAAAGTGTTTAAGTTTGTTTATTTTTGCAATTCTTTTTGCGTTAGGGTACATCCCAATCAAATTATGTTTTTAAATATTAAACCTTAAAATAATTCTCTGTAGTTAAGCTGCTCACTCAATCTACAATTGGGTTTGTTAATTTCACTTTATATTTTTGTAGTTATTTTGTCCAAATTATATACACCATTTACATGATTCCAAAGTCAGATCTCTAAGTCACTTCAGAAATGTCTAACTTCTATAACTTATTCCCTCCTTTTGTCCCTTCCACCACTCTGGGAAATTTTTCTTAGATTTTAGTTTGTCTTCCCACTAAAACTAGCAAATCTGGAACTTTAAAAAATCAGCATGGACCTTGAGCCCCAAGCATTCCCACCTTATTTCAGTGGGGCTTGTGCCATCCTCCCTTCTCACTATCTGATTTATCCAACGTGAGAGGATGGATGATGCAGTAACGACACGAGTGACATTTTGCATAAGTGTGGTTCTGGTCAGCAGTTGAAAATACCAAGTTGTTTCATAGTACTTTTTATGTTTGTTAGAGTCACAAAGTAGATCAGAAACCGTTTCATATTTTCTGCTGATATATCCTTTGCTCTCTCAGAATCAAAATGGTTGCAGCAGTGAAATAGGAGCATCGAAATTCATATATCCTCAGTGAGAAATTCAGCACAATGCATTTACTGAAGCTTGGAAAAAGAACTCATCTGGGAAAATAATTTAGTCCATTACCTTGCTCAGATCTGCACTTAATGCATTTTAGGTAACTATTATCATGATCAACACCAAAAAATATACTTGTAATAGAGTGTCATGGGTGGCAGCCATGAAAATGTACCTCTCAGATCTGCAACGGCAGGGAGTATAATTGACTGAGGGCCCCAGCGACTGATGTGCTGCTTTGAAACCCACTGCAGCAAAAAAATCACATCTTTATTGAGATATAATTCATATACCCTAAAACTCACCTCTTTAAAGTATACAATTCAGTGGGTTCTAGTATATTCACAGAGGTGTGCAACTTTTACCACTGTTTACCACTATGTAATTCCTTATCATTTTAATCACTCCAAGAGGAAACTGTATACCCATCATTAGTCATTCCTCATTCCCTCTCCCTCCAGCTATGCTAACCACTAACCCACTTTTTGTCTCCAATGTATTTGCCTATTCTTCACATTTGCTATAAATGGGATTATACAATATGTGGCCCTTTGTGTCTGGCTTCTTTTGTTTCCCACAGTGTTTTCCAGGTGCATCCACGTCATGGTGTGTATGAGTACTTCATCCCCACCCCCCTTTTTTTCAATTGTGGTAAAATACACAACATAAACTATACCATTTTCAAGTGTACAGTTTAGTAATATTAACTATATTTGCATTGTGCAACCAATCTCCAGAACTCTTTTCATCTTGTAAAACTGAAACTCTGTATCCATTTAACAAATCCTCCTCATTTCTTCTCCCCCAACCTCTGGCAACCACCGTTCTACTTTCTGTTTCTGGTTTCGACTACTCTAGGTACCTCATATAAGTGGAATTATACAGGGGATGCTGGGACATCTCAGCAGTTAGGGGTTGCCTTGCAATCATGAGGTCTGGGGTTCGAATCCTGACCCTGGCCTGTGCAACCTGACAGGATGGCCCAGTGGCAAAGGTTCTCGCCTCCCATGCAGGAGGCCCCCAGTTCAGCCCCACATCCACCTGTGTGGAATGAAGCCATGTCACAACTAATGATGAACAGCTATGGAGACTGCTCTGGGCTCTGTCCCTCTCTCACCTTCTCTCAAACAATAAAATAAATCTTAAAAAATAAAGAGGAATCATACATTATTTTTCTTTTCGTGACTGGCTTATTTCATTCAGTCTTCCAGGTTAATCACATCAGAATTTTCTTCCCTTTTTAAGGCTGAACAATATTCCTGTGTATGTATAATATATTTCATCCCTTATGACCAAATAATATTCCAAAACAATAATTTTGTTTAGTCATGCATCAGGAAGTGAACACTCTGGCTAATATGAATAATGCTGCTATGAAATTTCGAGGCTGCTCTTGTCCCCACTTCATGTCCCAGTTCCTTGGATCACAGGTTAAACCTTTTTCCAGATTGTGGGTGATTCTGGGTTTACTCATCTAGCACCTTGATCTTTGTGAAATAAAATCTGAAACCAATTAAGAAGGGGTGGTTTTCTACAGAGGCTGTACCATCTTTCCGGACTTGTCACTTAAAAAGCAGGTTCTGAGATAAATCTTTCTTTTTCCCAAGGTTGATTCTGCTCAGATGACCTGGGACTTAACTCTCTTCCAAAATAAATTGTGGGATAAAGAATAGGGATGAGGTCCACAGAGAATTTAAATTTAAATGTTGTTTATAACACTCATTGGCTCTCTCAAGAAGGAGAAAAACTTTACAATCTTTTAATAGTTATATTTTGGAAAATGCATCTTTTGATATCATACCTGCTCTTGGTTGCTATACTGACTAGGATGACCTATTTCCCAGTCCAAGCAGCATCCCAGGTTCAGATTATTCTGTAAGATTATAGGGGAGAAAAGCAATTAAGTTGAGGTAAGCTTATAAAACAATGAATTAAAAATCCAAAGGGAGCAGAGAATATAGTAATTTCTCTGCCATGGCAGTTTCTCTTTGTTATAAATGTCCTTATTCTTAATGTAAGTTTCCAGGGTGTTAAACCAATTAAACTGAGGCTGTGCTTAAATATTCTCTCTTAAGACCCATTTTAAAACATAAAGTAAAGGTTGACTTCAAATTAACCTTTCTGAAGTAAATAGTTCTGACTTTTTGCTGGGAAATGGAAGAGTTAGCTACTGTCAAACATGCATTTTCTCACAAAATGTATTACACAATTACAATTCTTCTAAGTTTGAACAGAGAAAATTAAGGCAACTTGGTTTCAAAACCATAGAAATTCAAGGTTTAAGGTGGCTTTTAGGTTGTATTTTCCTATATAATGTTTTGTATCTTTCAATTAACTTTTGTGATTTTTCTCCACAAGACTCACATATTTTTGTTTGATTTACTTCTAGGTACATTTTTTCTAGAACACTACTTTGGAAAGATATATGCATCCCTATTATAGCATTATTTATGGCTGCATTGTTTACAATAGCGAAGATATGAAAGCAACCTCGGTGTCCATCAATAGGTCATTGGATAAAAAAGATAGAATATTATTCAGCCCCCCAAAAAAAGAATGACATCTTACCATTTGCAGCAACATGGGTGAACCTAGGAGGTATTGTGCTGAATGAAATAAGCCAGACAGAGAAAGACAAATGCCATATTTCTGGGTGCTATCTTTTTTACAATATTTTAAATGATAAATATTTTTAGAATTATATTTTCTGTTTGTACCTGGATTACAGAAAAATGACTTGCTTCCTCCATTGTATCTCCAGTACAATGTTGAACTGAAAGTATTAATGATAATGGGCATTCCTGTCTTATTCAGGATCATAAAGGAAGGATTTTAACATTTCACATTATTGTTTACTCTATGTAATTGGTAGATACCTTTAATCAGGTTGAAATATTCTATCCATTGCTGGTATGCTAAGCATTGTTTAAAATCATCAGTTCTTCCTGCTGTATAGCAAACTCTTTTTCTACATTGATTGAAATATTCATGTGCTTTTTCTCCTTTGTTTTGTGAAAATGGTGATGATAAAAAGATTTTCTGGTTTCAAGTAACTCTGCTTTCCTGAAACAAACCTAATCTCATTGTGGTACATTATCTTTTTTATACATTGCTGACTCAGGCTTCCAATATTTTATCTGTGATTTGTACATTCATGTTCATGAGAAAAATTGCCCTTTAAATTTTCTTTCTCATACTTCCCTTGTCTGTTTTTGGTATCAAGGCTATAGTTATATCATAAAGCAAGTTAGATAGTGTTCTCTGATTTTCCATTCTCTATAAGAGCTTAAGACTAAAAAAATCTCTTCCTTGAATACTTGTCCCATTTGTCTCTGTGCTTTTTAATTTGATTCCTCTCATCCAATCTCTCCAGTCTTTCTTAGCAACATAGCTTCCTCCTCTTTCTCTTTATTTGTTCCCTCCTGTTATAGTCATTTCTTTTTCCTTTAAGAGCTTCTTTGACTTGAAAGCATCAAGAAAATTGGGCTGAAGCCCACATATCAAGATATTTTACCTGATATTTTTAGCATTTCCAAATATAACATCTTTGTGTTCATTGTGACCAATTAGTACTGCCTTGATGTGAGAAAAAAATCTTGCAGTCGTTTAAAATAACACTGATTGTTAAATGAGAATCTTAATGCTCTGTTCATGACTATTTTAATATATATATATATATATATATATATATATATATAAATTGTTTTTGACAGAGAGAGAGAGAGAGAGAGAGATACAGAGACAGAGAAAAGAGGGATAGCCCAGAGCAGTCTCCATAGTTGCATATCATTGGTTTTTCCACATAGTTTCATTCCACAGGTGGGCACGAGGCTGCACAGGGCAGGAACTGGGCCGGGGTCTCACCCCGGTGAGAACTAAACTGGGGGCACTCCCCAGTTCAGCATATGGGTCCACACAGGCTGGGGCCAGGATTTGATCCTCAGTCCCCTGGGTTGCAAAGTGAGCTCTTAACCCACTGAGCTATCCAGGCTTCCCCAATTTTGATATATTTTTTAAACCAATTTAGTCACATTCACAACATGATAATTCTAGACCTCTCTGCCTTCTGACACTCAACAATGAAGGGAAATAATTCAAATATGTAAAGATCACATCAAAATTTCATGGAGGCAAGAGGCTTTTCACAAATAAGCTATGATGATTGTCCAGGTTTTTCTATAAATCTTCAGTTCTCTGCTTTATATAGTTTTCTCTCTTTTCAAATAGCACAAATGCAGTTTTCTTGATGGAGCATTATTTCTGAATAATAAGAATTATCTGTAAGAAAAGCCTAGAACTTTTTTCCTTTATTGTTATTGAAATGTAAATATTTTAAAACTCAGCATATCCGTTTGATTTTTTTTCTTCCAGTGACTTAGAGGCTAAATACCAAATGCTCTTGTAAAATGCAAATATCTTATTGAAAATATAATTAAGTTATAGCATACACATTTTATAAGCAATTATAGTCACATAATATGTATAATTTGGAGTTTTGTTTGTTTTGTTTTTTGGTAAAAAGCCTGTGAATCACAGTTACCATATTAGAACAAAAAATATTATAGTTCCTTTTTGGAAATAAGATACACTATAGCAAAAATACCATTTCTAGATAAGAATATAAAATAAGTAAAGTAGGTTTCTGTGAAAGAATATCAATTAAGCCTGCCTCTGTGGGAATTCTGCAGGGGTCCTGCCTGTTAATTTAGGTTATTTTATACTGAGAACATGTATAAACATTTTATAGTGAGAACAAGTATTCCACCAACCTTATAATCTGGATTAATTTTATGGTCATATACACTGATTGTTAATATTACTGGTGTCCATTTTGTATTACTTCATGTGAACAGTCCTTCCCCAAACACCTTAATGGAATTGGAATATTCCAGAACAGATTTCTGAGTGTTCATAGGTTTAACAAGAAACGCTTTTCTTTCTTTTTTTCAATTCTAGTTTTGGTAGACACTGTAATGAGTTACCCAGATCCTTATTCTGGAAGAAGGACTTCCTATTAGTTTCCTAGGGATGCTAAAAAGAAAAATTACCACAAACTGGGTAGCTTAAAATAACAGACACTTATTTTCTCCCAGTTCTGGGGCCAGAAATCCGAAATCAAGGGTTCGGCAGGACAGCACTTCCTCTGCGGGCCATTGGGTAGAATTCTTCCTTGTTCTTTCCAGCTTCCAATGGTTCCAAGCATTCCTTGGCTTATGGTTACATAGTTCCAATCTCCGCCTCTGTCCTCATATGGCTTTCTTCCCTGTATTTTCTCTGCTTCTGCCTCTTAAAAGGACACTCATTGGATTTAGGGCCCATCCAGCTAATCCAGGATGATCTCATCTTGAGATCTTTAATTTAATTACCTCTGCAAAGATGTTTTTTTGCAAATGAGGTCACATTCACAGGTTCCCGGGATTAGAATGTGAACAAATCTTTTTAAGAGCTGCTATTCAATCTGCTGCAGACTTATTACCCCAACTGGTAGAACTACCAGAAGGCAGTCTCTGCCGCCACCATCTCTTTAGGGATCACTTCTTTAGGGGGCACTGCCTTGTCCAGGATTCCTTCTATGGGCAGTCCGCATCCAGAACTGATCAAAGTGGATATAACAGGCCAGGTCTCCTTGGCCCAGCTTGAAACAACACTGCAACATCACTCCAGTTTCAGACCCCCACCCCCTGCACTTAATTGAGACCTTTATTCAGACTGCAGTAGAGCTGAGCTTCTCCACCTCATCAGTCTCCTCCCCTTACTTCTTTCCCCTCCTTTCTGTCTCAAGTGTGCTTCACAGGAACCCAGCCTGACAGACTTTGATGAAAATTATTCATTAATTTGATGATTCTTTCACTCACTTTATTCAGTTATGTTAATAAGTATTTATTGATCACCTACTACATTCCAGGTGCTTTTTCTCATAAGTGTAGCACAGAGAACATATTTGAATCTTTCATTGGTAAATCAGGATCTCTCAGTGCCTAGAGCCTTCCATCCTGGGGCTTATGAGACCTCACAAGTTGTCTTGAGAGTTCTCTTTTGCTTTGCATAAATCCCAACTTGACATAAACTTTCTTTGTGCTGTGATTTTCAATTTCCCCCTACCAAGGAACCCACAAAATCCATCCATTGAGTCCTGATCTCTCAGGTTTGCCTTGATTCTAGCCAGCAGTGTCCAAGCTTTTGGCTTCCCTGGGCCACATTGGAAGAAGAAGAATTGTCTTGGGCCACACATAAAATACACTAACACTAACAACAGCTGATGAGCTAAAAAAAAAAGTTACGCACACACACACAAAATCTCATAATCTTTTAAGAAAGTTTACGTACAAGTTTGTGTTGGGCCACATTGAAAGCAGTTCTGGGCACATGTGGCTCGTGGGCTGCGGGTTGGACACGCTTGCTCTAGACTTTCTGTGTTGTTTCAGACCCATCTCTTAACCTTATTAAATCTTAGTATGGAGGTAAGGAAAGAGAAAATAATGAAGTATCACAGGATTACAGGTTTAAGTGCTACCAGAACCAAGGAATTATGTGGCCAACCCAACCTATTTTTAGTACAGATGAGAAAACCGAGAGTTCACCCCACAGCTGCCTAACTCATGCTGTGCATGTGACTTTTATCATATTGTTCTGTGTAGATGGCAGTTGTCTCTCCCATTTAGTTAATAAACTCCTTTTGGGCAGAATCTGAATCTCATACTTTTTGACCCTGCTCTATGTCTAGAAAAATAAGAGATGGGTTGTGAATAATTGACTGATTGAACCCTCTTCATCCAGCAAAAGTGCCTCAGTCATGGGTAGTTAGAGTCTTAACTTTTTATATGCAAAGACCTCTAGAGGAAATCCAATAACCTCTTTTAACACTCAAATCTTAAACTTAACAATAATTGCTGTCAAGGCTTCCTTCTAAAAAAAAAATACAGATTTGCACAATAGCCTGAAAATGTCACAAATATGCACACAATTTGTACTAGCCCTGTTTCTTCATTAGAAGTTCACAGATAGTAAAGCAGTTTAGAAATAAAATCAGCACTACTTCTATATTGGAGTGCTTAAATAGCTATTAATCATTTTAGCTTTACTTCATTCTGAAAAGAATTTCAGATCACTTATAATAAAACACAGATTTCAATATACCTAATAAGAATGTGAGAATACTGAAGTAGAAAATAAGATAAAGCTCTGGGTAATGTTAATATCCAAAGTTCATGACATTGCTAGTGGTAGGCCTAAAAAACTGGCTCTGAGCATTCCAATTAATAACAGTTGCAATAGAGTGGTCCCATTTCCCAAGTCATCAGAATCTGTTTCACCCCAGATGATTAAGCCAATTATGATAATCCTATTCCTCTTGTTAGGAAGTGAGTTCAGAATTGTATATGACCTATTTCTGGTAACACAGATGTAGAAGAAAGTTTTTGGTGCGTGGAGGGAGCTTTCTAGGAAAGGTCTTCTCATTCTTACTCTTTTTTTTTTTTTTTCAAGATTCGTTGATTGTTTTGAGAGAAGGTGAGAGAGAGAGAGAGAGAGAGAGAAGAGGGGAGGGCCCAGAGCAGTCTCCATAGTTGTACATCATTAGTTGTGGCATGGTTTCATTCCACACAGGTGGATGTGGTGCTGTGCAGAGAAGGAACCTAACGAGGAGCAGCCCGAATGGCTAGAACCTTCATTACAGAGCCATCCTGGGAGTTACCAGTTGCTCCACAGTTCAGCAAAGGGGTTTGCATGAGCTGGGACCGGAAATTGAACCCTGTACCTCATGATGGCTAGGCAAGCTCTCAACCACTGAGTTATCCCGGCAGCCCTCATTCTTATTCTTAAAAGAGAGAAATAAAATGTATAGTCTCTTGCTTCCTCTGGATGCTGTTGTGTCTGCATAAGATGCCTGGAGCTGAGGAGCCATCTTAGTATTGGCCTGAGAATGAAGCCAAAACATAGAGGGGTGGACGGGAGTGCAGAGCTGAGGGAATCGCTGTGAAGAGGAGCTGGGGCCCTGACACACTGCCCTGGAGCCACGATTCCACTGGACCTGTGGTTATGTTAGTTATGACATTTTCTTTGTTCAAGGCAACTTGAGTTGGGGTTTTTCTGTTACTTGCAGCAAAAGCCATCCTAATAGTTTAAAAGAAGCAGTTAAGAGTAAGTCTTTGAAATCAGAAAGACTTGATTTTACCATTTAACTTGTTCTATGACAGCTTGAAAGAGAATTAAAATCTTTAAACATCGGTTCTTTCACCTGTATAGTAGGTATGTAATACCTACTTACAGACATGCACAAATTTGGTGAAGAAATAAAGTAGGTGAAATGTTTAGCACAGAAGCTAATGCATTGTAAGTATTTAATAAAGAGTAAATTGTAACACCGAGGAGAAACACAGACAACTGATACACAAGTGACTGGCTCTTTAAAAGGGCATTTGAGGGAAGCTGGGATGGCTCAGTGGGTTAAGTGCTCGCTTTGCAGCCCAGGAGACCAGGGATCGAATCCCGGCTCTGGCCCATGTAGACCCACATGCTGAACTGCGGTGTGCCCTCAGTTCAGTTCTTCCCGGGGCCTATGTGGGAGGCTCCCGGCCCAGTTCCTGCCCTGTGCAGCCCTGTGCCCACCTGTGGAGTGAAACTATGTGGAAAACTAATGCTGTCAGCTATGGAGACTGCTCTGGGCCCTCCCCTTCTCTCTGTCTCTGTCTCTCTCTCTCTCTGTCAAAAACCAATAAAAATAAATCTTTAAAAGGGCAGGTGAACTTTCTCAGGCTAAAACAGTCAACTACACACTGATGGATCACTCTGCAAAGTCTTATTTGTTAATCTCAACTAAACATCTAGAGCAAAAACTATGAACTAATTGACCTATGTCCAATTATCTTATATTCTTACTGAAGGGATAGTTGTGTGTCAAGGGTAGGACTCAAATGTTACCATCTTATGTCCTTCAGCAGTCACCAAGACAGTCTTTAGCATGTCAGCGTTTCTTGGCTTCAGTCTCCTTTCTCTGCAGGTGACCTCTTTTCAAATCTAGTAGGTGCTGCCGATGCCATCAGCATCTGGTATAAAGGTTCCTTCCTCTGGAGGCTTTGCAGAACCAAATGGTTCTGAGCCAGCCCCCAGCATTGTTTTGTTTTCTCTAAGGAGCTGCATATGGTCAGTCACTAGACCACCTCCAGCCAGTCCAGTGATCTCTCAGCATGAGAGCCTGTCCATTCAGCTGGAAGAGAATGTCAGTCTAATGCTCTCTGATCCAGCTGACTGTCAGAATACCCAGTATTGCATTAGCAACAAGGGGAGGGTGGATATGGGAAGAGGTGGGAGCTGAGGGGGAAATGTAGCTGACTACCCTGAACAAACCTCTCATTTTACCTTTCTCTGGGAGTCAATAAAAAAAAGTGGGGGAAGCCGGAATGGCTCAGTGGGTTAAGCGCTCGCTTTGCAGCCCTGGGGACTGAGGATAGAATCCTGGCCCCGGCCAGTACGGACCCATGTGCTGAACTGGGGAGCGCCCCCAGTTCAGTTCTCACGGGGATGAGACCCCAACCCAGTTCCTGCCCTGTGCAGCCCGACCCACCTGTGGAATGAAACTATATGGAAAAACAAATGATGTGCAACTATGGAGACTGCTCTGGGCCCTCCCCCTTCTCTCTGTCTCTGTATCTCTCTCTCTCTCTCTCTCTCTCTCTCTGTCAAAAACAATAAAAATAAATCTTTAAAAAAAATGATGAATTTAATTATGTTTCTTGAGGAAAAGAATTGTGTTTTCATTGGTACCATTCATTGCTTGAAAGTGTTAAGAATTGTTCGTTGTTACTGCTCTTACAAATTTTAAAGCAAAGTTTCAATGCCAATATCTTCAAAATAAAGGCATTAAGCACGTTTTTAAAAAATAAAGGGCATAATAAAGTCATTTACTGTTTTAAAAATTTCTTTTTTTTAATTGCTGTTTGTTTAATACTGTTCATTTGGGGATGAGGGGGAAAGAAAGCATGTCTTTACCCAAGCCCCATCAGCACCACCATGGAATTAAAAGGTCACATGGGTGCCTGGGAACTGAGCACTAAACCCCAGCGATGGTCCCTGTGTCACACTGAGCAGAAAGCACGTGTCCACCAGCTGAGCCATCCGTCTTTGGATAGAATGTGCTCCCTTAGTGAGGAGAATCAGGAGGACCAACCAATATGACCTGGAGCACAGAGACAGTTTTCCAAATTCATGGGGGGGTTCTTTTCCAATTTTAAGAGAAGGAAGGGACTTGGAAAATTACTCACAGATCGGAGTTTTTCAAGTTTAAGAGAGTAACATCAGAGCTGGAATAAATCTAGCTAAAATAATACTGCACTAGGGAGCAATTCATTCCTGTTGTATTTATGATTTTTAAAATTATGGAAAGATAAAGCAAAATGAAAATAAAAATCATAACCACCCTACCACTCAGAGATCACCACTCTTACATTTTGTTGACTATTTTTCCTGAAAACAAACTCACACTCATACATATGTTCATGTATGAGTAGGTGGGATCATACTTACACACGGTTGTATAAACTGGGCTTTTTTTTTTTTTTTTACACAGAGTAACATTGCAAATATGTTTCTAATCAATAAATATAGTTTTGCAACAAAATTTTAACAGCTACATAGTATTCCATTATATAGAATCTATGTGTTCTATATTATAGATAATGTACACAACCAAACCGTTAGTGAGGTTTGTTATAGTTAACAGGCCTAAGATCATTGTAACTAACTTCCTTTAGGCTTCCTTACTAAACTCTTCATTTCATTAGTGTAATTTCTGAAAAGTGGAATTTCTGGCTCAAAGTGTTTGTATAATGTTAAGTTTTAAAACATATATGCCAAAATTTGGTGGGCTATTTAAATATTTTTATGAAGTATATTCTCTGCTTAGAGAAAATTCTATTGGCCTATTAAATCATCACACCAGAATTTTTACTTTATATTTAACAGATTTATAACAAGGTTATATTATGATGGCAATGAATTTACTACTCTGAAATTGTAATAGGTCTTACTTGAAGTTAAAATTCTTTTATTTACCAGCTGCTTTCTTTCTTGAATTTCTTCCACACTTGGAATTTCAATTACTGGATTTGTAGCCCAATCTTTAGATTTATTAATATGGGTAAGTCTCTTTAGTAGTTCTATACATTTTTTATTAAACTGATTATTTATTTTACATAGAACAGTAAGCTGTCACTATTTAAATTAAGTGAATTTAGAGTATGCTAGACCTTCTTGAATTGCAAACTTACCTGTAAAAGCCACGTTCACATAGCAGTTAAATGCTCAGTCTTTTGATATTAGCACAACATGAAAAGCAACAATTTTTATATTTTGGTAGGACATATTTACTTTTAAAGTATGCATATTTACGTACATACATGCATACTAGGGATATGCTTTATTACTTAAAGATATAAATTGCTTAACTACAAAACCAAATATTTGGGGAAGCCGGGATGGCTCAGTGAGTTGAGCGCTCGCTTTGCAGCACCGGGGACCGGGGATCGAGTCCCAGCCCCGGCCTGTGCAGAACCATGTGCTGAGCTGGGGGCTCCCCCAGTTCGGTTCTCTCTCTGTCTCTGTCTCTGTATCTCTCTCTCTCTCTGTCAAAAATAAATAATTAAAAAAAAATTTTTTTTAAACCAAATACTTGTAAATGTCTTTTGTCATTGCTTCTATTCTGTATAAAAAAACATTAGCTAAATTCTTCCTTTTCTGCTATTTCAACCTTAGCAGAGAAGAATTTACACTGGTCCCTACTTATCCACATTTCTGCTTTCTGTGGTTTCACTTACCCACAATTCTCTGGGGTTTGAAAATATTAAATTTCCTGAACCATCGACATCATCTGCTCCTGAGAATCAACCACTGACATCGTCATGGCTCGATTATCCAGAATCACATGAAGCAGATGGTTCTCCTTCTGACATATTGTCAGGTCAACAGTAGCCTAAGCTACGTCACAGTGCCTCTGTCACTAACCTTACTTCATCTCATCACATGGGCATTTTATCACCTCATATCATCACAAGAAGAAGAAGGGTGAATACAGTACAATAAGATACTTTGAGAGGGAAAGTACATTCACATAACTTTCATTGTAGTATATTACCATGCCTAATTTATAAATTAAACTTTATCATGTGTGTGTGTGTGTGTATGAAACATACAGTATATATATATATGGTTCATTACTACCCATGGTTTCAGGCATCCACTGGGAGTCTTAGAATGTGTCCCTCCAATATGGACGGACCTCAGAAACATCTTGTTAAGCGAAATAAGTCAGACTGAAAGAATCAAGAAACATATGACCTCACTCACAGGTGGAATGTAAAACTGTAAATAACAAAGAAACAAAAACTCATGGACACGTCAATAGTTTAGTGGTTACCTGAGGGTAAGAGGGGAGGTGGGTGGGAGAGCTGGGGGTGGGAGTAGGGAAGGAGCATCAAATATATGGTGATGGAAAGAGAGCTGACTCTGGGTGGTGAGCACATAATGCAATGTAGAGACAATGTAGTGTAGAATTGTACACCTGGAAACAATGTCATTGTTATCAACCAATGTCACCCTAAAAACTTAACAATTAAAAATAAAAAGAATGTGTCCTTCACAGATAAGGGGGCACTACCGTAATTTAGCTCTTGGCTTATTAATTGATTCTATTCAGAGGTTCAGAAAATGCTGATGGTTAGAAAAGGGACACAGCATTTTAGATTTTAGCTTGAGTTCACAACATGAACTACTTTGTTCACAACATGAACTACTGCGTTCACAAAAAGAAAAGGAAAAAAATACAGAAAAATGGAGAAACATATGACCCTTTTTAGGCAGAACTGTTATGTGAGCTGCATGAGTTTCCCTAAGTAAATGTAATGCAAGTATACAAGATGCGCTGAGACAATCTACTAATTCTATATATTCGTGAAACATTGTGGAGATGAGGATTGGTAGGTCATTCTTATAGGAAAATCTGATTTTTAAGAACACAACAAATTGAGTAGTGATACTATGACTTTAATTATCTGGATGAAACAATGAGCTAATTATGTATGATGAGTCACTGCTGTACTTTCAACACCTTCAGGGATCAATTTCACCCAAAAGTGAACAAAGCCAGCACTACATGGTCTGCTATCAAACACAGACCTCTCTGATTCAAATGCAAAATGCTATTGCAGATGAAATTCACTGGGACAAGATGTTCTATAGAAAGATTACATTTCCAGTGGGGCAGAAAGATATTTGCCAGCATCTCATTAAGGCTTCGATACCAAGTCTTGGATTTCAATCAGCATTGAGATAGAATGGCAATAATCCAGTAGCAAGAATGTAGCTAGGACTTTGTTTCCCATAGCATTATGCATTTTTTCCCATCTACAATAAAACTTTGAAAAAATTTCTAAGGGAATAGACATGGAAAGAAATAACCTTGTAGTCATTTTCATGCCAGCCACAGAAAGCATATGATGAAGCTCTGCAGCCTAATAACTTTGCCTCTCACTAGAGGTGGTAAAGGTGACATCATTTACATTTAGCCTAACATATGAAAAAGCCTGAAATTCACTGCACCGTAAATGTAGCATCAATTCTTCCACCTTTGCAGCTCCACCTCCCATCATTAATATAGTCCAGCCATTTTATCGCCCGCATTTTATCTTCCTCCCCTAGAAGTAATTTACTGACTTAATGGAAACGTGAGAAATTTGCTTTAACTGATTTTATGAATTTAAGCAAAAGGTCCTGCTGAACATTTCTGAGAGAGGTTATTCTTTGGCCAGGAGGCATTTGTAATAGTTCAGTAATCAAAAAAGATTTGCCTTGGACTTGCTAATTTGCTCAGTCTCTTAAGTAACAAAGGGTCTAAACTCTGCCTCTCAATTTGAAGTGAACCCATAAAAGCTTCCAGCTTCAGAAGAAATCTAAGAATCCACAATCTGAGCTTTTAACCCCATTTCAATTTGTGCAAGTGTAATAGCATTAGGGACTGATTTTTACTATGGGTACCTGTGGCTTTTCATGGAATCTAGTTATTTATCCAAGAAGTGATGGGGTAGGAGAACACCTTGAAGACAAACTACCTCAGAAGTAAGGCTTGTTCCCACTGAAGAATCAGAAGCTAGGAACACTGCAAATTTCATGGGAAAGTCTCTTTCCTATGAAACTTTTGGTAAAATGCCACCAGTCAAGAACTCTGGACTGGATTTGGTTTAGGGGGCAGAATATTCAACTGCGTTCTTCTTAATTTGCATGGCTGCATCTGAAAAAGATAGAATCAGGCAGAATTATGACACTGTGTCCCCAGCTCTAACCCCA